>JACSZP010001910.1:0-15839 GCA_016161895.1 Pinna nobilis
TTCTAGATTGTATCATGTTGGCAAGCAAAGGCAACATTTGTGTCTTACAAACACACTTCATGACTAGTTTATGTCATGCCCACAAAGGAAGGCAGCATCTGTGACTTACAGACACAGCACATTTCTAGATTGTATCAGGTAAACAGATCAGAAGGGGTATCTTTTGTGTATTGCAGACATACCGGTACTGCATTATCAGCGTACAGTCTAACCTGTTTTAAGAGACCGTCCAAGGAAAGGAGCAGAAAGGGACACATATGACAGATGGTCTCTTAATTCAGGTGATTTATATAGGGAAAAACTGTTTTGGGAGCCATACATTAAGGTCACATAAGAAAGGGTTTCCTTTAATTCAGTGGGTCACTATGGCAGGTTGGACTGTATATCATGATTGCAGCAGATGTTTTGATAATTTGATGATGATTTGATTTCTCAGATGATTTGAGTTTTAACTCAAAATTTTTCCACTTTATTGAACAGGACAGTGATGATGATAAAGAAGAAGACACAGGACGAGAGTTGAAGTTATCACGGACTGAGTGCTACTTTCAGGTCCTAGGACAGTCTTGGCCAGAAGTGCAATCTACGCAAGGTAACTATGTAAACCCCATTTCATTTATTCATTTCTAGAACATGTTGTCTAATCTAACAGTCAAATATAGTTGCTAGTTTTCAGGAAAAATCTTGAAATCAGGATTTTTTTATTCAGTTAAGGATTTTTTTACTATAGAAAATGCAAAATTTGGTTACATTTCTGATATAGATGAACATTTTCAGGATTTTTTGTCCATCGATACTAGCATCTCTGTTCAAAGAACTATTCATTTGGATGCCAGTGGGCTAAAATGGTTAACACAGAAATCTTTTCTGACTGTGGTAGAAAGAAATGTAATGAAAGATGTCTAAGGCTGTATCATCTAGTCTACATTGTTAATCTATCATTCCTTAGTTTCATTAGCTAAAATTGTTACATTTTTTTATATACACATCATTATGAAATCAACTTAAGCAACAAAGAGAACAAATTTCTGTTCATTAAGTACTTTGTGTCTATAGTTCCTGCATACTTTGTTTCCCTAAATTCCTACCAAGAAGATTATAATGTTGATAGATTTATGATGCATGTCTCTGACATCTTTTGCTTCAGTAATATTAATCATCTGTATATTTATTTCATTGCAGATGTATATTGTAAACAGTACTGCAGTTTGCTGTGTTCTGCTTTCCCTACAAACACATGGAAAATCCAAGTCACAATTTTAAAAGCTATCCATAAGTTTGTGGAAAGGTATGAATTTTATTCACTTGTCTATTGGAAAGTGTATACAGTAGAGCTCACTTTTAATTGAATCCTGTCGTATTGAAGTCCCACTTAATTTGAAGTGATGATATTTTCCTGGCCAAGGTACCTAGCTACTATTTTAACCCAGTTATTTTGAAAACTTTGTTTATTTGAAAGAAAACTTCATTCCTCTTCAGTTTCAATATATCTAGGTTCAACTGCACCATTTATTTCTTCTTTTGATACCATATTGATTTATGTGATGACTTTGATGTCTATCCAAAAACTTACTTTCTTTGTGTGGTCATTTATGTTTTACAAACACATCTCTGTTTTCAGACATTACATGTTCCAATGTAGCAAAGAGTTACAGAACAATATGTCTGGTGGAAAAGATCTCCTGCACACAATTGTGACGACAGTATCTCCTGCTTTAGGTAAGTGTTACATTGTCTCATATTTAGTTGATGGTGAATATTTTCTCTGGATCTTTTCTGATCATCTATTTAGTCAGTAGGGTATCTAGAATTCCTTTTAACTCACCTCATTTAGTAGAAGGGAGCTTGTGCTGTTGTCTATTCTTTTGCATTGGTATTCAGATTCATGCTAATATGTAGAAGTGTTATTTCTTACTTATGATAGCTAGAACAATCAAACTCACACTGTAAATCTAGAATTTTTTGCGAAACTTTACATTGGCAGATCAGCAGTCTTATATCTAATTGTGGTAGGATTATTGTTGGGACTTTGTAGATTAAGGGAATAATTCTTTATTGTTTGGTGCACTTTTATATCAGGTTAGAGTATTCAGCAATGCATTTATTTTTCTGATTATGTTTTCCCGTATATTTACACGTATCTAAAATTCTCGCAAATAAAATAGGATTTACAGTTTATGTTATGCACTTATATGTAAAGCTGGAATGTAGTTTTAAATGTAGTCCATTACTTATATTTTTGTTGTTGGAATGTTAAGAAGACTTTTTAGCTCACCTGAGCCCAAGTGAGCGTTAGTTATAGCACACCTGTCTGGTGTCTGTAAAATATTAATTCTTTTGATAAAACTTTTCACTTTGAAGTGCTCATGGTCCCCTACAAAATTGTTGAATTTTGGTTGGATCCAACAACGGTTCGAAAAGGTGCAGGGTCATTTAGGTTGGGATGGGTACCCTCCATTGAGAAACCTCTTCAGAAGGGCTATATAGAATGAACAAAAAATATATCTGAGTGATCTAGAAGGGTGATTGAAGAAGTTTTGTTGCCTTTGGTTCCTTTTGGAAATCAAATTATTTTTGACACCTTTTCACATGGTTTTTGGACTTTGTCAATTTTTTTGACATTTTTAACAAGTGTTTGGTTGCAATATTAATATGAAGTATTGATAATAAAGTGACATTTGAGTCATGTGCATCTCCTTTTTTCTTGTGTTTCAGGAAATATAAAATACACTGTGATAAGAACAGAGTCTTTATCTGTGATGGAACTCCTCATCAATAAAATCCAAAGTCAAGGTAAGAAATCACCTGGACATATCACCAAGGTAAAATAAACAGTTAAATCCGGTGTGAATGTAAGAAACCACCTGGACACATCACCAAGGTAAAATAAACATTCAATTCCAAAAAGTCAAGTCAAGAAAACCTGGACACAACCAACTGCATAAAAAGGTTCCTATTTATATGGACTCAAGTCTTTAATACAGGTCAAAATTTGTGAACACTAAATCAGGCAAATTTTGCCTTGATGTTAGGCTACCTAAAATTAATTCTCTGGTTCAAAATTTTAATGTTCTGGGAATTTAAATCCTCCCAGTTCTACTTAATTCCTTCTTAAACTAGTGTACAGGTCAGTGAATATACATCCATCGCAGAAGCCTTAGATAATTGCCCATGGTAGGATGGTTGTTGCCTCTGGATAAATTCTTTTGAAACGTCAAGGTCATACTTCCCACCTCCTCACAGATGGGAAGTATGACCTCTATGTTTCAATAGAAATTAGCCTCTAGATGGACCCTACGCTCGCCATGTTTTTCGTTTCCTTGTGTATGCGAGTCATTGTCAATCAAATGCTTGCTAATGCAGGTCTTTCTCATCAAAAGTTTTAAAGATTTTACTGACTAAGGAGAGGCGCGACATATATATGTATCAGACATGGTACCACAATTCCGGATTTTGTTTTATTGAATTCTTTATCAAATGGGTAATGTGGGTGCTTTCAAGGAGATGCGCGCGGGCCTGAGAACCGTAATTCTAATCTTATTTGGCCTAATTGAGATAATGTTGAAAGTGGTACAAAACACTTAAACAATACAATTACATGTAGCAGGCCATTTCTGAAATAGAAGAGCTATGATTATTACTTAACTTCCTCTTTAAAACATTGTGTGGATAAAAGTTTACTGTTCACATGTAAAAGCAAGGAAGGAGTTAGATAAGAATTTTTTCTTTCATTTCAGATCTCCATCTTTGTGATGTTTTATCAAGTGAAGATATACAATGTTTAGAAGAAGCTTTACAAAGTAGAAGTACAGACAGTAGTCCAGAACTGAAGGACAAGTCAGCTGACTTGTTGAAAATAGTACAAGGACATGAACCAATGCAGGCTTAAATAATGATAAGGGTATAGATGGTCATGAGCCGAACACACAAATCGTTGGTCGGACATATGTAGTGCATAAGTTTGTGGTATTGACTGTATAATATAAAGGATGACTCTATTCTAGTGAGACTGGCATCAATTAAAAACTAAGGGATGTAAAATTATTGACATGAGGGTTCAATGGCCACTTATAGTATATTATGGTATAGGTATTACAAGTTGTTTTTTTTTTCTCATAGTTACCTTATAGACTGATAATTATTTTTTTTGCAATAAAAATTAGACAATCTCTTTGTCATAAAAACACATTTTTTTTCAATAAAAAACAAGTATTAAATTTTTGCAAAAGATGCCTACTGTAAAATATTGAACAGTTGAAGGAATATGAACATTGCTGTACAGGATCAAATCTCTTTCTTGAGGAAATCCTCTAAATGAACAAATAATGAAACAGTGTAATTACCACAGTATAATTGTAATAGGGGGTTCTCCTCCAGCACTTAAAATCTGAATTAAAACAGAATGAAATAGATAGAACATTTTCCTAGTATTTTATTTTTCTATATACATTGTATATGAAATAACATTGCTACATTTTTTGTAGACCTATCAAACACCATTGATACATTCTTTATAGATCTATGTTGCAATATATGTAAATACAAGTAACGGTTATTTTTCTTCATTCTTTCTAGGTTTTATAAACAATGCTACATCTCTGTTGGTATATCAAGTAATATTTCTACTACTAATCATACCTGGATTAAAATAAAGTTATTTAGTGAGGAGATTAAAATAATTTCAAATTAAGCGGGATTTAAATTTATGAAGGTTTAAAATAAGTGGGTTCTAGTGGTTATGAATAGGAACAAACATAGAAACATTAGTGACTGGTAAGACACTGTGCTACTCTTAAGTTTCAGCTTGTAATTTGTGTAGATCAAGTGTGGAAATCATGTTATCCTTAAAGCACAAAGTAACAAGATTAGAGAAGACAAACATTACGTATATGTATTTGATCTCTGCGTAATATACATTGTACTTAGGTAATATACAATCTAAATAAATACATTGTGGATGGGAAATATACAAAGTAATTTCATAAATACTTTGTAGATTGGAAAAATACAAAGTAATTTCATAAATACATTGTAGATGGGATATATACAAAGTAATTTCATAAATACATTGTTGATGGGAAATATACAAAGTAATTTCATAAATACATTATAGATGGAAAAAATATTTATTATTTTATTTTATAAGTACATTTTAGGTACTGTATAACAAGAAATAAATATGTGTACTAACTTTCACGGATTTATTAATATTCGCGGTTGAACGTCAACCGTGAAAAAAGTGAATATTAATACACAGTGAAAGATTCTTGCTATACACTAGGCTATATGCAATATAATTTAATGAATACACTGTAGATGGGTAATACACAATCTGATAAAATTTCATCTTCAGTGTGTTCCATTTCTGTGTAGTGACATGAACGTGTGATGAATTCCCATGTAGAGGTTATTAAACAAATATTTGATGGCTTACTGTACTCAGAAAATTTTCCCCTCGAGGTGTTGGTAAGTTAGGCCTTGTGCAATATTACTAGCACCAAGGAGGAAATATTCTGGACTTGAGCACAGTAAGCCATCAAATATTTTATTTATTACATAATCAAATGTATGAATAGCTGCAACAAGATAGCCTTCTTAGTATTCTTGCTATCTGCAGCATCCAACAGGGGTGAAACCATTGTTGTAGCTGCTACGAGCCTATGTGCATAGATGAGGTCATTCAACGGGCTATATCATTAGCTGCATTATTGAATGACGTCGGACACACGCATTGACTTGTAGCAACTAAGACATTGAATGTGCCCCTGGTTATCACTTTTGCTAATTGTTGAAAAATGGTTGAACTCTGCCATTGCTGCAGCTGTCAAATTTCAACATCAACGTTCTGTCAAATCACGTCACATGAGATTACCTCATATACAGAGTAATATCTTCAAATTTGATTGGTTATTGACCAAGGTCAAAGGATTTGACCTCTCAATTGAGTGTCATCATATCTACATGCAACACAGAATAACTATGAAGCTGATCAAAAATGAGATTTGAATTATATTGGGTTTTATAGGAATATGTTGTTGAGTTCATTAATGGCCTGATCTCCACATGAATTTGGGCAATACATAAATTTGTTGTCGTGTGTATTATGGGACTAGTTAGATTTCAGGGTTTTGATAGCTAGATGTCATATTTGGTTGTCAATTTAATCTTGGGCTTGTTTTTATTTTGTGGATGGACATTGTCATTTGCAGGTGGATATATACTTAATATCATTTATTTCAACAATAGTGCACAAATCACACCTTTAACCACATGTTTCTAAAATCACTTGGCAACTACCTTTAACAGGTGGGTCAGAATCTTAACTGCATATCTGTTAATTCCTCAAACAAAAACTTTCTATGCTTATTATAACCTGGACGTTATATCTCAACTTAAAGGTGAGAAACAGTACAGAATATTTGTGAATGTGGGATTGAGTCCTGCCATGTGGGTATTGCAATAATTCTGTTGTAAACCAATCAAACTGAAATTGTTATATGGAATGATAAAATTATAAAATATTGTTTATAAAAATCAATACACATCCTCGTCCACATGTTTCTGAAATGCCATGGCAACTACCTGTAACAGGTGAGACAGAACTTTTACTGGATAATTGCTAATACTGCAGAAAAATAAATCAATACTTATCATAACCTTGACATTGTATCTTAACCTAATGGTGGGGAAGAGTACATAATATTTGTGTATGTGGGATTTAGTCCTGCCATGTGATTATTGTAATAATTTTTTCTGAAAACAAAACAAACTGAAATTGTCCTATGGGATGTTATCTATATGTAGCATGCTGTCTCATTAAATGTCTTCTATAAAAATGAAACTGTTATTGAAGTTTTGATTTAGTGAATTATCCAACCAATACGGGGGTTTTTGAGATTGTAGCTCTTCTGTTCGTGGAGGCGTATTTGGACGTTGCAAAACGAAGAGGGTGGGACTGTTTTCCAAAGTAAGCAAAGGGTATATCAGTATCACAAACGTGTAGCATTTATTTAAGGGTGGAAAAGAATGAAATTCTTCCTTTATTAGGATAAGATACTGAGATATATTCTTTTGATAACGTCTAGATGAGGTATATCTTAATAAATACCGATATACAAAGATATACGCAATGTTATCTAACGAGAACAGTCCCACCTTCCTGTACACTTCGTCGGCTAATTGCGTCTTCATGCTGAAGAGTTCTACAAAGGGAAAGTATCTCAAAACCGACGTATTATAATGATTATATAACAAAGTGTTCTCCTGTCCGAAACATATGGTTACCTCCCTTGTTTATTCAGTGTAGTTCATCACGTCTAGGGGCTACAGCACCTATATGCTGGCAATCTGATTATGATGACAGATGTAACTATAAAAGTGAAGTCTTGCACTGTTACATTTTGCCATTACCTACATAATTTTCCTACAGGAGGGATGTCAATCCTAGCAGGTTCTACAAAACAGGGGAGGTAACAGCCTTTTCAAGGAAGAAGAAGATAGTGTAGAATACATGAAATTCTTATTTGTCCCATGGAATATAAGGTACTTCTACCCTGTGGATTGTAATATGTTGTAAAGAGCTCAACTTATGATTTTTTTCGGAAAAAGCATGAGTTAAGTCACAAAAGCACTGCATGATATTGATAATTTGTCTAATTTAGTTTGGACTAGTAAAGGAAACTGCATGTTCCTTCTGACTTGCCAGAGGGGCACTAGAAATAACTTTCATTGCACATATGTAAATTTTTAGATTTAAGCTTGCGTACAACAACTTTGGATGTAAATTTAGATTCTTCTTTTTTCAGTCAATAGTATCCTCTCACAAACATAGGATGTCATTTATATTTTCTGGAACATTTTTCGAGTTCTTCTACAATTTTGAATATAGTAGGGCGTTCCTTTTTACTTATGCTCAAGCACTTCCAAAGAAGAGTATAAATTGCATCACAGTTCTGAATAAGTCGCTTCTTATTCCTTGGTGGGGATCTAGTGTTAATGAAGTCGAGAGATGCACTTACAAGCCTCACTCCAAAAAAGAGTTCCCATAAGACCAAGCCAAATGAGTATATATCTGACTCCATGGTATGTAAACCAAAAGGATAAATTTCTGGGGCTAGGTAGTATGCTGTTCCTCTGCCATGTTGTGTCTTGACTTTATCACTTTCTTTTGAGTGACCTACATCACATATTACGACTCTGTCCTTGTTGTCAACCTGTAGTAGAATATAACATAACATACTGTAGTGAATGTGATAGTTCAGTCAACCTGTAGTAGAACATAACATAACATACTGTAGTTGACATGATAGTTCAGCCAACCTGTAGTAGAACATAACATAACATACTGTAGTGAATGTGATAGTTCAGCCAACCTGTAGTAGAACATAACATAACATACTGTAGTTGACATGATAGTTCAGCCAACCTGTAGTCGAGTTATACATAACATACTGCAGTTCACATGATAGTTCAGTCAACCTGTAGTCGAGTTATACATAACACACTGCAGTTCACATGATAGTTCAGCCAACCTGTAGTCGAGTTATACATAACATACTGCAGTTCACATGATAGTTCAGCCAACCTGTAGTCGAGTTATACATAACATACTGCAGTTCACATGACAGTTCAGTCAACCTGTAGTCGAGTTATACATAACATACTGCAGTTCACATGATAGTTCAGTCAACCTGTAGTGGAGTATAGCATAACAGGCTGTAGTTCACATGATAGTTGACTGTAGATGAGTTATACATAACATACTATAGTTGACATGATAGTTCAGTTTTTTAACATCCAACTCAAGAATATTTCACTCATATGGAGATGTCACCGTGTGCCGGTGAAGGAAGACAAATTTTGCCTATGTTTGGCACTGCTGGCCATAGAGCAGGGAGGGTTCTTTAATATGCCAACACCTGCTGTGACACAGGACCTCAGTTTTTACCGTCTCATCCGAAAGACGGGGATGGCCAACTGCGGAGTGCGGATTCGAACCCCAGACCCTTCAATTCAAACTCGAACATGCTAACCATTTGGCCACGGAGTCCCCTAGTTAACATGATAGTTCAGTCAACCTGTAGTAGTTATACATAACATACTGTAGCCTAGTTCACACGATAAATTTATAAATATAATTTTTATTTTATATAAACTGCACACGTCATACTTGAGAGTTATTGGAAAAGGGATATTTTGTAATAGTGACTGATTATAGCCTTTATCCATATTTTCAATTTAATTTGAAATATGCCCTAGATAGTGAAATGAATATTCTTAAATTCAGTCATTTTTAAAACTTTTCATAAAATTCAAGATCCTACTATTCTACCTTTTGTTTTTATTTCCATGATTCATCTGGTGCTTCTACAGTAAAATCTGTCTTAAGAGATCACTCTGTAGTCATGGAAATGTTAAGTCTTACAGCAGTGGTCTCCCATTACAGGTTTCATTTACTAACTAGTTTACAAAATGCTTAGTTCATTTTAAAGAGGTATCTAAATATAGTTTTCACTAAACCAGTAAATAAAACATTCTAGTCTTTGAACTATAATGTATTGATACCTACCAAGAAATTGGATGCTTTGATGTCTCTATGGATGATGTCATTACTGTGAATAAAACGCACCCCACGAGCTGCACTGATGGCTAAGGTAAAAATCGCCTGAGGGGTTGTATCACAGTAGTTTTTGTCCGCTATTGTATCTGCTAAGGAACATGGGTATTTCTTCATGACCAGTTGAAGGCAGTAATGGTGGTCGGTCACAAGACTCGATGAACCCTTGTAATCTACGAAAAACTCATAGTCTTTGTTGTCCCTCTTACGTGAAAGTTGTCTGCAATAGAAAAGTAGACATACAGTTCCACTTTTTTCATCTGATAACCTTCTATTCTTTTTTTTATGGTAAAATGACAAATGATGGACTATCCAATCTTATTCTTCCCATTTAGAGTTTGCAAACATTTCAATACAAATCCAGAATGAAAAAGTTATTTAAATGATAGACAGAACTCTGTAATGATAAACATTTATATATAATTGTAGCGTGTTGTACTTTTGTTCAGCATGACCCACTTAAAGTCATTTACTCATGTGGATTATGTCAGTGACTGCCAATGAAGGCCTTCTACCATAGTTAATGTCTGTGTTCAGTATTTACATGTAGGACTATTTGGCACTGAGGGGCCTTAAAACATGCTAACACATCTTACTGTGACACAAAACCACACAGTAATTATTGCTCCATCCCACTTGAGAAATCACTGAATGAGGATGAAGGGCTTCAAATTGTAGATGGTGCCTCCAAGCACTTAAGGAAATTGATCAGTGAGGGATCTTTGAAATATTGACACCCACTGTGACACAGGACCTCAGTTTTACCACCTCATGCCAAGGATATTGAAAACCGGTTGACCCTGCTGGACCCAAGGGTCAAAGGTGAGGACTCTACTACAAAACTATGACTTGCGGCTCTGACAAACGACCTAAGACAGGTCACACTTCACAACATAATCACTGATGCACACTCCAAAAGAATATTCAAAACATAAAGTATACAGTTCAATCATCATAAGATAGTTCAAATCTTCAGCTACAGTGGCTACATGTAGAGGCCCTCAGTGGTGACTGACACACAATTTGAGAGGGGATGACCTTGAAATCTAGCTAGTCGGGGCAACACAGAAAGGTTTATTAATATTTATGAGATAAACTCCCACAAAGGGTCTATCTACAGTAAGAACTATGTTCTTTTGGTAATTATATATTGCACAAAATATCCATTTCAGATGTATTTTTTATTGAAAGGTAAATTGATATGAATAATTGACAATGAATGTTGCCATTTTTCATCAAAATTTTGGTTTTAATGTTACTGACCATTTATACAGCAAAGAAAATTGATTTTTCACATGCAATGGATTCTTTTAGTTATATGGGTCAGCAGACACCAGCCATAGGTCAAAAGTTCAGCATACCTATGGTGTTCTATCTGTTTGAAAACATTTACCCCAAACTTAGGAGTAGGGACCTACCCCAAAGTTATATAGTTGATGTGGGTATACATTGCAAAGTGTTCTATCTGTTTGAAAACATTTACCCCAAACTTAGGAGTAGGGACCTACCCCAAAGTTATATAGTTGATGTGGGTATACATTGCAAAGTGAAAATATTGCAAGTGCATATCGAGACCTCTTCCAAATCAAAGGTATGTTAGAACTGTGGTAAAAGTAAAAAGCATAGGCCTACTATACTATACCTCATAAGAAGACATTCCATAAAAATAGAAGAATCATGAGGAATGAGTTCATCTGAGCTACTGCTGCTTTTCTCTTTGTTGTGTGGTTTTCTTATCTTGATAGTTGTAAATATTTCTTTCACTACAACATAACTACCTTTTTCATCCTCAGCAACATTACTCACTTTCCCGTTCTCTTCAATCAGAGCTTCGTAAACAGGTCTATTGGAGATAGCACAAAGTTTTTTTATTTGTTGATCCCTGAACTCATGTTGCATCACCTGACCGACATAGAAATCCCATACTTGACCAATCAGATCATTTAATGCAGTAGAAACAGAAACTTCTTCATCTCCCTGACTTGTGCGATATGTAATTTTCCTGTCAACAATTCCCTTTGATAACGATACCTGTATAGTTGTGTCTAGATCTCTGATCTTTTGACTGAGTAAACTTGTGATGTCTTTAAGTTTTTGTTGTAAATTCTTGCTCAGTTGATTTGTGAAGATTTCAATGACCTTCTCTTTCTCTCTCTCACTGAGCCTCCTTTGTCTGCCCTCATTTAAGAAGGTATGAACTGCCTGTTCTCTGTCGTGTTTGCTTAGCAACTGTATGGCATGACCCAGCATGATGAACTTACAGACGGGAATTGACAAGATGGCTACCACAGCGTATGTCAGTCTGGAATATATAGGTTCCTGTACATCACTGTCATACACCAACACTCTTCTGTTCTTTATACACACTTTCTCATTCATGAACCTCTGGCATCTTTTCTCGACTTCTGCATTGAATTCTTTCTCCAGCTCCCTACTCCTACTGATTACAGCGGCCTTTGATTCTCTGACTGGTAATTGGTCATTATCTATTATTTGCCCTAAGTCTATCTTGTACTGCTGTTTGAAGTGATTCAGAATGGCCTGGAGATCACAATATGTCTGCCCCTTATTATCTGCTGATAGTTCAGAGGTCATGACCTCAGACAGGTGAACCTTATACATTTGTGCCTGCTTCTTCACCTCACTTACTTTATCAATTTTGGGCCACTTCTTCCCTGACCTGATCACTGCACAGAGTGTCTCCATTAACTTACTTAACCACCTAGAAGAGAAGACTTAAGAAATTATATCAAATATGCCTGTATTTCTCAGTGAACAAATTTTTTATTACATCACTTGAAAAAGAATATAAATGATTCAATTGAAAAATTCTACCTAAATATATTTCACTTCTAAAACAAAGTAGGTCAAACGTAAAGGTCAAGGTCAGGAGGTAAAAAATATTGGTATCAAAAGAAAGGTCATGTAGTGAGACAAATATATTTACAGAGTCCACTAAGACTACATTTTGTGTCTGTGTGTAAATCAGTTGCAGATGTACACTTAATGCCAGTTTATATAAGTCTACCCTGTATTCAGATAAACACGTCTGTGATTGTTGTTTAATGTCCAACCTGAAAATCTCTCACTGATATATAATTGTAGTCTTGGTGGACTCTGCAAATATATTTGTTTATTCTTGACATAGTAAGTTAAACATGATAGCCCATCAACATTTGTCTAATACTGAGGGCTAGAAATAAATATAACCACCACATCTTCTCTTCAACTACCTTAGAAAAGATTCCAGATCGTATAATAATAAAGATTCTCAAGTAGATACTCATTGGTCTGAACTGTTCACTGAAAACAGTCCATTACGGAGGGGGTTGCTAGAGATAAATGTAACCACCAAGTGTTCTGTTCAGCTGGCTAGAAAAGATTGTATCATGTACATGTATCAATAATTAGGTATTGAAGTCTGGACCATTGGGAGAGGAGTGTTATTATAGGGACATGGGCACTTATCAGGTCAAATACGATACATCAAAGTAGGTGAAGAAGTGTACCTACATGCATTGTTCCTCCAACATTAGGTTTTCTGTTTTGATGATGAACTGGCTTAAGATGCCTTGTAGATGACACCAATTCTCCTCACTCTCTGCTATCTACAAATGTATCAATACTGACTTAACTTGGTCCTCCTTTGTCATCTACTAATCTGGTGTTTAACACCCCACCTACAAATCATTTGGAGACATAACTTATAAGTTTTAGAACCTTCAGACAGGTTTTACCGTAAAATTTCTGGGTTTGATTGTGTCCGGCTCATTAGTGTTATGTATTGTGTGTTATGTGAGTACATGAATTTTACTTTGGCAAACACTTGTTCCAGTATAACATGATAGAATCATGGAAAATCATTTTTGATGCTAAAGTGATATTGTCATTATATTTTTGTTGTTCATATCAATATTAGACCTCTACTAGTCCCTATTTAGCTACAATACAATATCAAAAATACAATTGAATATATGTGTGTATTGGAAATCATATATATCCATTAAATGTGGCAAAAAACCAAAATGAAGTTATTTTTATGATTACGAATACCTTGGTAGTGTCATTAAAGTATATGATTTGATCCTTGGAGATAGTTGGCCAAACATTACGGAGTCGAAGATACACAGTGTCCTCAAGTTGGTCTCCTTCACTTTTATCCATCGTCTTTGGTCGACCTGTACACAGGAAAATCGCTGATTCAGAGTTGAAAAGAATCCCTCGTTTCTTCACATGTGTCGATATCTCACTCATTAATTTCATCTGAAGAGAAAATAGTGTTAAATATTTTTTATGAAAATTCAGTCACCAATGTGAATGTATCATAAATTTGTCACTTCTAAATTTCGTTTTAAACTTAGAATAGATTTAGAAATTCGTTTTTAGAATTTCTAATGACAATATTGCTGTATCCCTAATACTAGCTAAATGTGAAACAGGGTGTAAAATGTGAAAATTATTCAGAAGGATCACGCTTTGAGCACAACCCTATCTTTAAAGGGAGGGGGCATATACTGATTGATTTGTACCCAGATGGTAAATTTTGGACTGGAAAAGTAATCTGTAGAAGAAGGTAGCCATTATTCAATATCAAAACCAATGCTTGACAGAAAAGTAAGATTTGTAAAGACTTGGATTATCTGTAAGCTAATTCTTTTCTCCAGAGAGTTGTCTACCTTTGTCATCAAAAGTAACCATCTCTTCCTGGGCTAAGTCACAGGTACTGTAAATCCAGAATTGTTCATAGAATTTTATTTTTGGCGAATCGGTAGTTATGTAATTGTTTCGGACATCATGTTTTTGTGTATTTGGATGTTTACTTAACAGCTTAAGTTGTGTGGTGCATGTTAATGTGAGGTAAGTGCTCTCATGTAAATACAAATGTACAAGAAAATAAAATTCTTGCAAATAAATCAGATCTGACAATGATTATGATTTAATAATAAAATGTTTTAAATTGCTGTTTATGATCAATATTATCATTGTTTCACCCCTAGAGGTGATTTCAGTCCTGGTGGTATGTTACAATACAGGGGGGATAACACCTGGAAAGAGATGGGACAGGGGAGATAACAACACTGGAATGGAATTAACAATGGAAAGCAGAAGACAAAGGGGGTTTATCACTGGGAAGGAGAAGTCACAGGGGAGATAACAGCGGAAAGGAGAAGAAACAGAGGAGTTAATAATGGAAAGCAGAAGACAAAGGGGATTTATCACTGGGAAGGAGAAGGCGCAGGGGAGATAACAACACTGGAATGGAGAAGACACAGAGTAGATAACAGCAAAAAGGAGAAGACACAGGGGAGATAACATCAGAAAGGAGAAGAACCAGGGGAGATAACACTGGAAAGGAGAAGACACAGGGGAGATAACAACACTGAAAATGAGAAAACAAAGGGGAGATAAATACACTTGAAAGGAGAAGACACAGGGGACATATCAACACTGGAAAGGAGAAGAAACGGGAGATAACAGTACTGGAAAGGAAAAGATACAGGGGAGATAACAACACTGGAAAGGAGAAGACACAGGGGAGAAAACAACACTGGAAAGGAGAAGACACAGGGGAGATAACAACACTGGAAAGGAGAGGACACAGGGGAAATAAACACTGGAAAGGAGAAGACACAGGGGAGATAACAACACTGGAAAGGAGAAGACACAGGGGAGATAACAACACTGGAAAGGAGAAGACACAGAGGAGATAACAGCAGAAAGGAGAAGACACAGGGGAGATAACAACAGAAAGGAGAAGAACCAGGGGAGATAACAACACTGGAATGGAGAAGACACAGGGGAGAAAATAACACTGAAAATGAGAAAACAAAAGGGAGATAAATACACTTGAAAGGAGAAGACACAAGGGACATATCAACACTGGAAAGGAGAAGAAACAGGGAAGATAACAGTACCGGAAAGGAAAAGATACAGGGGAGATAACAACACTGGAAAGGAGAAGACACAGGGGAGATAACAACACTGGAAAGAAGAAGACATAGGGGAGTAAACAACACTGGAAAGGAGAAGACACAGGGGAGATAACAACACTGGAAAGCAGAGGACACAGGGGAAATAACACCACTGGAAAGGAGAAGACACAGGGGAGATAACAACACTGGGAAGGAGAAGACAGGGGAAATAACACTGGGAAGGAGAAGACACAGGGGACATATCAACACTGGAAGAGAAAAAACACAGGGGAGTTAACAACACTGGGAAG
>JACSZP010001914.1:2011-22465 GCA_016161895.1 Pinna nobilis
GACAAGTAAATCTTCCTCAGTAAAAATAAACAGCAATATTTTATTTTGTTATTTCAAACCTTAATAAATTGATGCATATCAATTTAGCATCTAACGAAGGCTGGATAACTCAGAGTCAGATAAACATTGTGGTACGTAGGTACTAGCATTGACTTTCTATGAAATCATAAGTAGGTGTGAATGTAGAGTCACAAGGCCTACCAAGAAATAATCACCAAAATGCTTGTCACCTATGAGAAATTTTATAGTTGCAGTGACCTTGATTTCGTAAACATGTGTTTAACAATTTAGGACTGATGTCAGTGATGAAAACAAATCATAAACAAACTACATGTGTAATTCTGAAAATTTAGTTGCAAAGAAACAAAAGAAATGATGAAAGACAAGTTGAAATTGAGAGCAGAATTTTTAAACTATTCTGCAATTAATCTCCCAGGATCATGCTTCCAATGATAAGGGTTTGTTTATCATACAGTAACATTTACAAAATTAGGCCTGATGTATTTGAATTTTGGCAAGCATTAGACATTTTCGTAGGGTGTGAATACACAAAGATCTACTGTGTTTGTTTTGATTTCTTTTGAATTTATCTATTTTTTGTAACATCGTATCATTGTTGTCATATGATGAATTTTCTTTTGTACTTTACTTTATATTACTTTTACTGAAGTAATAGCAGATATCTAGCACGCCACATTATTTCTTTTAAATTTTTAATTAGATCCTTTTTTAACTTTTAGATTTAAAAAGTAAGACAAGTGGATTTGTGATTCGGACAAGTTACTTTTTGGCACTACTTGACAGTTTGGACAAGTAAAAAAAAAATCCTTCATGTAGAGAGAGCCCTGCTTCAGTTTAGGTGGTCTCACACAAAACCATATTAATTCATAGGTTTGATATGGGAATTAGGAAAAAATTATTCTGGATTCTATAATAAGTGTCTCTAAGAATTTGCACATGAAAATTGCCAGTTTTGTCATTCAGAAAACATGACACTAACTGCTAACATGAATTTAATTTTTTTTTTAAATTTTGTACTTCTTAATACTTTTCTAATCAAAATTTCATGATTTATGGACCTGAATAAAATATTGCATGTGTTGCATTGATCATGCACGTGTTGCTTTGAAATACAATTATTGTACTTTGTTTTGTTTCAAGCTACTAGCTAAATTAATATAGAAGAGAACTAAAATTGAATTATGGGCAGGGGATGTGTTAGTTATAGAAATATTCTCACCTCATTTGACGCAAGTGGACTTGTCATTTGATCTACGGAATTAGATCCCTCCATCAAATTTATATCTGAAAATGAAAAATCAATCCTCATAACAATAACAAGTATTATTAGGTAAACAAAAATTACCAAGCAACACTTCTCGTTTTGTAAATTGTTGCAAAACATACATTTGCGTAAATCATTATGAATTACATGTACACAGACACTGAGTTTTATGATAATTATCAACTAAACTAAAATAGAGCAAAGAGGAGTCCATTTTCTGTTTACACATCAACTGAGACATTGAAATTAGTGCCAGTTTCTTGTATTTGTTTTTACTATTATTTATGAAGATTCAAATTTTGGCCTAATCTAAGTACTTGGGAGTACTGGTATTGAGAAGTGATATTTTTTCATTGTGCACAGCTACTGTTGCAATTAAGGGACCAATGATCAGAAAGTCCCACTGGAAGAACCCCAGCATAGCACAGGAAGTAGCACCATTCAAATCCTCATCACACTGTGATCAGCTGTCCCTGTCCTTTGGATGAGACTAAAAACTGAGGTCCTGTGTCACGGTAGGTGTTGGTACTTTCAAGAACCCTCCCTGCTATACAGCCATAAGTGCCAAGCATAGGCAAAATTTGTCGCCCTTCTCTGACACACTGATATCTCTTCTAAATTCTTCAGTGGGATGTTAAACAACAACACAACATACTAAAACGAAGGCTAGTAAAAGAGATTGCTTGCTGAAACTCAGGTCAATCAAATACATTATGTAATACCTAGTTAATTTTCTATCTTAAATGTGCGTCATTTTTAGGTTGTATTGCACAAAGTTATATTGAAACTTAATTGGACTATAACCTTGTTTATGATTTTTCATGTCTACTACCTATACAGTAAAAATCTGCTTTAGTGACCAGCAGTACATAAAGACCATTTGGTCACAAAGACCATTTTTTGCCATTCTCAATAGGCCAATTTACATACAAAGTAACCTCAGTGTAAAGACAACCTCCCTATAAAGACCAGTTTTCTTGTGTCCCTAAGAAGGTCTTTATATAAGTTTCATTACAGTTTCATTCAGGGCTTGTAGAGTAATTTTCCATGCATGAAATTTGATTGGTTCTTGACAGGGGTATAGGATTTGACCTCTTGATCTGACTCCATCAGATCCTCATGTTATACGACACAGAAAAGAAGCAAATCAACATTGATTCAACAAGACTGAGTAAAGGAGAGCCGTGGCTATTGATGGCCATTAAGAGTTGTTGCTGTGTTTAATGTGAGGTTTAGGCTTAATAATATTTTGTTGCCTTACATGAATGCTTGTATTAGTTATAGACAAACAGCACTTCACACCTTAACTCATATAGTTCTATGTACTAGAAAACACTATGAAGGGCTTCATAGGTTCTTATTTGTATATTAACAGTTGTGCAAAATAAACAAATACTCACACTTGGTGCAAATTTAATCAAACAAAGTGAAACTTAAGACAGTTTATCTGATTTTCTTCTTTTCCCCTTTTTATTGTTTTTCTTTCTTCAAACAGACCTTTGTTTGTGTTTGAATCTGTTATCAAATACAGTGGAGTTGGTCTATAACAAAGTCCAAGGGATTGAATTTTGACTTCGTTATAGGCATCCTTCGTTTTAAGCATCAGAATTTACTACATAGATAGATAAATAGTCATTCTTTTCGGGGATTTTATTCTTCTTCTTTATAGCACTGAATTTGCTATAAGCCGATTCCTTATAGACCGGCTATACTGTAATTGCTTTTCAACTCTTTACTCATGTGTGCAGGAGTTGAGTGCTTTGGACCAAAAATGCACATTTAAAATCAAACATGTGGTCCATGTATAGTTTCTAAATTTTAAAATTGCTTGAATATTTTTCTCATCAACATTTTGAATTGCAATTACTGTGGAACCCGGATATACTTTAACCATAGGGGAATGTATTTTTCTTTCAAATAAACAGGGTTTTCAAAATAACTGGGTTAAACTAGTATCAAAATCATTTAGCCAAGGAATGAAAATCATTTCAAATTAAGTGGGATTTCAATATAACCATGTTCAATAAAAGTGGTTCCCCTGTACTTATTCTGTGCAATTCTCTCTCCTATCATTATTTTTTATGTGAGAATCCGTGCACTAATTAGTAATGGAAGAAACTTACAAAGAATCTCTCCATAGGCTCTGAAAGTATGACAATTGTAAACTTTACACAATATATTCTCACACTTATTTCCATGCTATTTTAATAAATTTTACACTAACTATTCTTGAGAAGATATTAAAGGATAGTTTCTTTATAAACCTGTTAAATTTGGACCCCTATTGTGATCCTACCCTGACCCTAAGGGCAACCATTTGAACAAACTTGAATATACACTCGAAAACGATGCTTTCACAGTAGGTTTGTAATTTTTGTCTCAATGGTTTTTAAGAAGATTTTTTTATGACAAACAATATTTTTCAATATTTGTCAATCACCCTCCCCCCCCCCCCTGTATAAGGGCCTGACACTTCATTTGAATAAACTTAAATTCCCTTCACCTGAGTATACTTTATGCCAAGATTGGTTGAAACTGGCATAGTAGTTCTGGAGAAGATGATGAAAATATGAAGGTTTACAACAACAATGACAAAAACAATAACAGACAAATTTTGTTCAGAAAGCCTTGGGCTCAGGTAATCTAAAAATAAAATAAATATTTTTTAAAAATTTCAAAAAGAAGATACACACTGTATATCTTTTAGAAATGTTGTATGTGATAGACAGACAGAAGGATCAGAGATGGATCATATACAGTCAGGCCTCATATAAATCCAAATACTCATAAACAAGACGATATATCCTCTGGATAAAATACTGGCAAGTCCAGAACATTCAATCTGTATAAGAACATTTCAGTTATCATGAATATTTATTCTGAGGATATACAGTGGGACAAAAGCATTTGGACTAACCATTTCAACCCTACAGACCATATTAGGTCGATAGAAAAGAGTGTACCATTTGAACACTTTGGGTTGAAAGGGTTAAAGAAGCTTCAACTTTATACACCTCATAACTGTTGTAGCAAAGGTTTAACCACCTCTGACAAATAACATACATGCAGTGTACAGTTTAAATAAAGACTAAAGTGACATACCTGGAGTTGAATGTCTGTAGAACCCAGTAGAGCTCCACGCTGCTACACGCCTTTGAAGCTCTGTCATTGGTGTAGAACTCCGTAGACTTTCTAGCTCGTCAGTTAGTGACACATTGGTATATGTGGAGGCTGTCGTGCTCCTGTCCTCAGATGGAGGGACATATGACATATCAACGGAATCATAGCTACTGCTGCTTCTACTGCTGTACCCACTGTAGCTACTGACTGCTGAGTCACTCTCGTATCCTGTAGCTGTAAGCAAGGGGAATAACTCTACTTTTATCTCTTGAATTATCATTCTTATGCAAATTCTATAGGCCTCTGTTATATTGGACCTGCAACTCACCAATATACATTTACCAGTACGCAAACATACAACCTAAAAAATTTGATATTTGTAAATAGAAGCAGAAAAATGTCCAGGAAACAAAAGAATGATAGAAATTGAGAAATGTAGGTGGACAGATACACTGAAAACTATAAGCCCCCTTTGGCTAACTGGTATGGGACTTAACTTTTAAAAAAATTCAGCATTTTCCTAAATTCAAGAGTACATTATAAAAGAGAACTTACAATCTGCTGTTGCTAATATTGCATGTTGTGATACAGCACTGTCTACATAGTCTTTATTTACTGGTATTCTGTTTCCAGCACCTGCAAATGAAGTATGGTCCGTAGATAAAAAAGAATCTTAATACAGATAAGGACTTTTTTGTGTTCTTAGTATGGAGGACCTGTTCACCTACTGATTGTGAAGTCATAGGTTTGAACCTACACTTTGTCCACCTTCACTGGAATACAGTGGTGTTTCCATATACATGTAATTGAATGGATAGCCACAAAAAACATTTTTTTAGCCCTTCAGACCATCAGAGGCATAGGGTGACATTTCAAAAAAGTGGAAGATTATTGTGTGGGATGATAAACAACAATATAAACAACCAACACAAGTTACTTTCACTTTCAATTCAAAGTATTAGAATGAGCATCTTGTAAAAGAAGTTTACAAGGTTGCATGCAATTTTGTCTACTTTGAAAAGATACAATTTTTTTTTCAATTTCAAATTTTGCACTGAGCTTCAAATGTAGATCAGAGTTGGCTTGCTGATACCATAACTTCAAATAATGTCCTGGATAAGGGAGACAACTGTCAAGAAAGTAACCCAATTTGGTGACAGATTTGCCTTAAATACACCAATACATGTACGGTATAACTATACATTTAATACTCTCCCATGTCTAATTAACAGCAAATGCAGCACAAGCTTACCATTATGCAGGAGAGACTTTAATTCTGAATTTTGTTTCTTGATGTCCAGCAGGAGCTGATTGTTGATCTTGTTCAAATCTTCATATCTATAGGCACATATTACACATGATAGAAATGCTAATGTACCGAACACCTTCCTACACATCCAGTGGTCCTGGTATAGCACCTGTAAAGAAGGAAAGAGAATTTATGCATACAGTCTAACCTGTACTTAAGGAAAGAAAACTTGTGTACACATGTGAATGAGGAAATATTAGACATATTCTGGGTGTCCTGATAGACATTTCTTAACCCTTTCAACACCACAGACCATAATAGTCTGGTCTAAGACAATAGAAAAGAGCATACCATTTAGATACGTAGGGTGAAAGGGTTAATTGACGCCCACCATTGTTGGACCTTTATTCTACCGGTACATATGAATGACTGAAATTTCCTTTTTTTCTGTAAGATCTCTCAATGCATTCAATAATTGGATCTGTATCTTTTCTAAAAGTTTCTATTTCAAAACCTAAATCTGTATAAAAATACCAGTAAGCATCTGGGCTATTTGACTCTAAAAAACTCAAAGCATTAGACAGATTCATGTGTAGATGCTGGATTTTTTTCCAGGGGATCTAACTTGTGGTAAGAAAAACAAACAAGTTTTTCATAGATCATAATGGTGTTTGCTTTACAAATTCCTGGGGAGGGGGATCTAGATCCCATCAGAGCAACAGATTTGTGTTACTGTGTTTCTTACTTCTTGATCCAAGGTTAAATCTCCTAGGACGTTACTCGTTCTCCAGTAGATTATACATCTTTCCAATATCATGTTTACAGTAATAATTCCAAACATGATGAGGCGAGCAGATGATGTTCTTCGTGTAGATGTTAGTAAGTAGGATACAACAATAGCAATCACATAATACACAGCAGAGTAAAATCCAGAGAACTCTCCAATAACCAGCGTCTGGAGCTTGGTTAGCTTGTCAAATATATTGTTTATTACATCTCTCTGCTCAGCAGTGGTCTTACGGAACTCAGAAAACATGCTGTGTAAATTTTCAGTTGATGAGGAAATAATTTGGCTCAAGTTATCCGCCTGGGACAACATTTCTTTTTGATTCAAAAGAGTTTGGTTTTGCTTTTTCAGCAAATCTTTTTGTAGTTCCGTTGTCATCTCGAGCTGGGAAGCAACAGTTTGAGAAGAGTGTGCTAAGTTATGAATAGTTTTCTCTGTCTCCTCGTGCCATGTCTGTGATTCTAGGAAATAACAAATGTTTTGTGTGTGAGTAAAAAAAGTGACCATTGACCCTCGGTCTGCATCTGTCATATCCTTTGTACAATCTTGGATACTCTGTGTTTGATCACATTCATATAATGGTCTTCCTTGAGAATCGAGGAAGCAGTTCAGATATGCTAGAGCAAGTCGATTTTGCACATCATCCGTCAAATATTTACACCCACCCTGGATCATCACGATTGCATTTTTCCAACAGACGCCGTAGCTGGGTACCTTACTCTGAGTATCCATCAACTCAAATGCTGATTTCCCAGCATCATATTGTACCCTGTTGTCCCGAGTGAACCCAGAGCTTCCACACAAAAAGGGACAAGTAATCAACAGAACAATTCCAAATAACAAAGATTTCATTCTCAAAAACAACGACTGTGACTTCATGCTTGTTGTTTTGACAGGTAAATCTGGTGAACACGTTATATGGTCCGTCCACTTGGTGGGTTTCGCAAGTATTGTTGTCATTTATTGACGATCTTGAGAGGTTATTGCATATGTAAAAGGATATAAAACTGATGTTCAACATCCCAGGACTGAAGGTGTAACGCATGCATAGTAACTCCAGAAACAGAGCCCGACATCCCTCTTAGTCGTTTACTCTTCTCCATATTTCATGTGTTTGCAATCGTAAAACAGGTGTTTACAAGTTTATCCAATCAAATCAGGCGTTACATCTTCCATTTGGTACTCTTCGGGTCTTTTCTTTTTATTAATCAATTTTTCGATACGCCGATCCCGACTTGGTAATTTTTGCCAAGATCAAGCAGTATGGAATAATGTTAAGTATTGATTACTTTGTTAACTATTTAAGACGAAAAATAATATTTCATATTATTTTCATAACATATGAACTTAATTTATTTATTCCATACGACAAAATAAATTACTGAATGAAATCAATTTTAATCGGGTTCGGAATTAAAGGAAACATTTACTTTCTTAATCACATGATTTTAACATGTCCGCGCGCACACAAAATAAATAATGACTAGTCCGAAACAACTGCAATTTGCACCTTTTAATAGTTTTCTGGACACAGGATTTTGGTACAAGTTGTCTGAAAACAAATTGAATGTCTATGGATTGGACGAAAGTGAAAAAGTTATAAAGGGATTCTATTTTAATGGTAAAGTATGAATCTGAAGGATAAACCCCCCTTGAGTTTTAGGGGGGGGGGGAGGGGTGTTAAGGAAACATCAAATATACCAGAACGTCAAAGGATGTTAGACATGGGTTACTTTTCATGTTAACACACAATAAATATATTCTAGAGTAGATCATCCAGTTTCTTATTACTCCCGTTTCCAATTAACAGGGTTTACCTATGAAATTTTCACTTGGTAATTTAGACAGGCTTTTGGAAAACAAGTGTGGTAAATCTAGGCAGTGTTAGGACCTTGAGGCTTACATCCGGACTTTTGGCTCAGTGGTAGAATACCTGTCTAGTGAGCTGAGTGTTGCAAGTTCGGTTTCCAGTCAGAGCCACAACCCTGGCGTTGCGGATGAACAGATTTTCCGTCCTATCTGATGATGACCATCCTTTCCTTAAAGCATGGATCACCCACAAGGGAGATAAGCAGAATAAGACCAAAGGGCATGTATTACCCTTGTGGGTGATAGTTATTGTAAGTCGTAGCGGGATAAGGGTCTCAAAATTAAGATGAGGAGGAATGTGGTAAATCTAGGCTGTATTACACCCTTGAGCCTAATGTTTGGACTTTTTGCTAAATGGTAGAATGCCTGTCTAGCAAGCTGAGGGTCGCAAGTTCAATTCCTGGTCAGGGCCACAAAACAAGGGTCTCAAGACTTAAATTGTAATATTCTACTCAACAAGATAACATCTTCCCTCAAATTGTTTGGTTCAATCTAAAGGGAATAGAATTTCAGACAATGATTACTGTCACATTTACATACTTTTTCAACCAAAACCAAGATGAGGCCGGGGATACCATGCATGTATTGATCCAGATGAAGTGATGAGGAGTGATGGTTATTTAAGTCCTTGGTACAGACTGAGATACATTTAAGTCTTGTATTTGTAATAAGAACAGAGAGAAATTGAATCATCTGGTCTTAAAACATGCCAAATATGTAAAGTTGTGATCACTCTTTTGAAAATAATACTTTGTAGGGGAAAAAAAGTAAATAAATTACCTGAACATCTTCAAAAATAAATGGCAATTATTCAAAATTGACAATTTTCTTTTATGTCCTGTAAAATTATTGAGCTTATACCAGTACATGTATTAGAAAGTTATGATCATAATTATGTACCTATTTCAGAGTGGAGGTCTGATGATTGGCCTTTTCATGTGATGTTTGTTGTCCTATAAACAACAACATCCCCTTGACTTGCTTACCCATGTGAACACCAGATCATGATCTGTCTTTAGATTCATCATCTTTGAATTGCCCTCGGCTATAATCTCCTTAACCTTCATCCCTGTAACTAGGTAGGCACATGTAAAGCAACATAATATTTACCAACCTCAATAAGTCTTGCATTCTGTGTTACTGTTTTCATGTTTTGTACTTAAAGGTGATCCGACTGGAATGCCCTGCAGGATGAATGTGGAACATACAGCTTTTGACAGGTATGACAATATACATCGAAACCTCATTAACCTGGACCATTTGTTCCCCAAGAAAATGTTCAGATATATAAATGACCATCCCAATTTAAAATGCTATTTCCAGCAAATTTTTTGTTGGAAAGGTAAACAATTAGGATTATTGACAAATTGGTTACTGTAGGCTTGTCTGTGGTTAGTGATCTTACATGTACATGTAATTTAGGAGACATTGAGGATTATCTCCCTTGGGTAACATTATCTTCCCATGCCAATAGGTAATGGAGATAATGTTCTGACGAGGAGACAATCCTCAATATTCTCCCTTCTCATTATGACATCACATTATTATATCCTTCTAATCTTTTTATTTGAAAACCCAGATCAGATATCAAAGTACAAATATGCAAAAACGAACAAAAGCAATGCAGTGGGATGAAGTCATGTAAAGACGGATAAAAATGTTCAAGGCAGGCAGGTGGTCAATTGAGGGCACTATTGGTTTCATTATACTGGTGTTATGATTTTCTTTATGTAATGATTAGAACTTTTGTTAGTTCTAATAAACTTAGAATAGACCTTTATGGTTGATTAGAATAATCTCCCTTGTCAATGGTCAGTAAAGAAAAATGGTAAGAATTTGGTGGATATACATACATATCAGAACATTGCATGCTAATGTTTTTAACACAATAAATTGTTTCATGCTACATATACCGGTATATAATTTGTTCATTTACTGAAAAAAAAAATATCAATTTGCATTTGTTGATAATTTCTGTTGTGTACTTTTTTCTGTAGTGAGAGTAAAACTCCGTCAAAATGCTTTGGAATGCTTGGAGTTCTTTACAACACCAACACACTGGATAAGTTTAAAGAATTTGACAAGAAACTTCTGATCAGTGAATTTGGGAAGAAGGTATGTAGCAAATCTCATACAGTGAAAAAAGTCTTAGTTCAGAGATGGTGTTTTATGATAGCATTTGATTCTGAACCCATGAGAATTCTAATCTCTGTACGATTTCACATTGGTACTAGGTACACAAATATTATCCAGGTCGTGGAGAGGGTACTTATCTTGTCATAGAAGGAAGGTCAAGGACATTCTGGATTTGTGACTAAAATCTTACTTAGTCCATGTGTCCTTCAGGTATTTAGTGATGAATTTAGATTATGCCGCACAGATGTGTTGCTCATTTTGTGACTTGAGATCTTATTTTGCCCTTTGCCATAATTCACATAAATTTTACCCATGACCTACAAATGTGTGCAATGATTTTGTGGCAAGATCACAGGTCAAGGTCACTCTGATTATGGTCCATATCTCCTTACAGTATTGAATGATCTAATTCATAGTCCATGTGTATTATTTTGGGTAATCATTTCTTTGTTTTATCTTTTAGATATGGGAAGACATTACCAGTGGTGCAGCTTTGAGGAATCCATCTCGCCTGAGTAGATTTTTACTGCTTACATTTGCAGTAGGTATTTCCTGTTGTTTGTTCATTTGCCATTTGAGCTCTGTATTGTTTGAATAATTTTTTTATATCAGTTTATAGTCTAAGGAAACATATTTTTAGCTTAAATACTACTATACACAATGTCTAATTGATACTTGATTGATATTATAGTACAGTAGACTTTGTCTTGAGAAAACTGCTCTTCCTGCCATGAAAATGTGGTCTTTCAAGACAGGTGGTGTCTAAGTACAGGTTTCATTTATATGATATTTAAAAATATGCTTTCTTATTTATAAGTGATATTTCAAGATGGTTCTCTCAAAAGTAAATTAATAAGAAATTATATCCCAACAGTAGATCTATTTGGGTTACATAACTCTCTATTCCTCAACAACTTAAAGTATAGTATGTTATTTGTTTTTCCTTTGGTCAATAAACAATACTATGTTAATTTTTTCCCTTTGGTCAATATATGTAAATAAAAAATTGGATCAATTTCAAACTTGCTTACATTATTACACATTTCTACATGTAATTATTTTTCAGGACCTAAAGAAATACTTTTACTATTATTGGTTTGCCTTTCCTTGTCTCTGTCCATCTGAAGATTTTTGTCTACAAAAACCTGCCGAGACACTGAAACAGCAATTCACTGAAACACAGGTATGTGCTACTGGTCATATCTATTGCTTTATAGTTCTAGAACAATGTTGTGAAGATTAAGATATTTTGGGTGTGAAAGTTACACTCATCATACAAACATAAGGTAAGATGGCATTGTCACTATAATTTTCCTACCCACAGATCTATTTTTTGTTAGACCTGACCCGGGTTTATTTCTTAGCCATAGAAGTCTTTCAAAACCCTTTAATTTTTCTGTATGTGTCAGGGCATTTAAGGAACCAGAATTCCCTCTGTGATAGAATTTATCACACTTGCTAAAGGTAATTGCACCAAACAGAAGTTCTTCTAAACTTCCATGATTATTTGAAAATGGGTGACACTCTCAAAAGTCATGATGACAACAAGTGTTATACAAAATGTAATCTATATTTGAACACTTTTTTGTCTAGGATTCTAGTATATACAAGTGCCATAATTTTATAATAAAAGATAATAATCTTGAGAGCAAACATGCACACTTCCTCGATGGCAAAGTGGTTAGAGTGTTCACATCATGTTAGGGAGGCCTTAGGATCAAACCCTGGCTGTGACAAAGCTAAGTCATATTCATAGGTAGCAACTTGTTTTTGTCTAGATGCTGAAAATGTGAAGCAAATCTTGCATGTACAACAATCATGCTTCATCAACTTGGATGAGAGACTGAAAATCATGGCTTCATGTCACAGTAGGTATTGACATGGTAAAAACCCCTCAACTCAATGACCCTAATTCCAACTAAAGGTCAGAATTGAAGCCCTTCACCAGCATTTGGTGAAGTCACCATATGCATTACAGCTTCTTAAATGGAAGGTTAAACACCAGCAAAACAAAAACATAATGAATGAAAGTTTTGTCTTTTCAGATAGCTCTCTTACAGAAGTCTTATGACAGTTACCAAAAGAAGCAGCCAGACTACCAGGGGTACTTCATTGTATGTAAACAAGACGAGGACTTTATAGTTGATAGTGTGGAAAATCTGAACCGGTACTGTGGACAGGTAAAGAAATACTCAAAAGCACGTTGTCTTTTGAAATGTTATTCCAAAGTTAAAACAGTTGTCAGACATGACTATCTCTTCAAATAGTTGCCATGGTAACATATCAGAATAGAATTCATCTTGCTGCTCTTGAACACAAGCTTAAGTTTTTGAGTTTTGTGTGAATGTATTGTTTTGTTTTGTGGAGATTCTTAGCTTTTTTGCAGAAACATAAGATAAGATCTTTGGTATGAGTCGTCCCCCCCCCCCCCCTAGAAAAGTGAAATTTAAACCTACCATTGCCGTTGCAATTGATTTGGAGTTTTGTTTGCACATTGCATGTAACCAGGTATTCATAATAATTATACTTTCTTGTAGCATATTTTGTATGGAAACCCACCTTTGTTTCCCTTTGTTTTATCCAGCAGTTTATTTTTGGATTTGCTGACCCTTGCACATTAGACGGTCACCCTGGATGGCCACTGCGGAATTACCTGGCACTAATTGCATATCACTGGTAAGTCAGAATATTGGATAACATTCACTGTGTCAAACTATTGTCAATGACTAGGTACATAAACTGATGAATATCTTAATATCCTAAGTATGATGCTATCAGACATCTGTTTGAATCAAAACTGAGAGCCATCTTGACTCTTAGGTTAGTGTGCTCGCCATCAGACTGTAAGGTTGTGGATTCAAATCTGCTCAGCTGAGGTGACTAGCTTTTCAAGTCCTTTGGAAGAGACAGCAAGAATCGAGGCCCAGTGTTATAGTAGTTTTCAGTATGTTAAAGAAGCCTCACTGCTCATTGGCTGTAAGTGTTGAGAAAAGACCAGGGGCTCTTTTCACAAAAAATTTTACGATCAAAATCACTCGTAATTGTAAGTTAGCGATATTTCAATTGATAATATATGTATTTTGTACATATTACAATAAAATTAACCAATTGTGATGAAGTTTGATTTAGATTAATGATGTAAATCAGATTGTGACAGTATTCATTTAATTGCATTAAGATTTTGTCAAATAAATGATAATAAAATTTCATGCATTTACGACTACAAGTGATTTTTATTGTAAGATTCTTTGTAAAAAGGACCACAGATTTGTAGCCCTTCACAGGTGTTATGTGACATCTTCATATAAGTGATAGACTCTTAAGTGGGATATTAAACAACAACAACAATGATGCGGTACAAGTATCAACAAGAGCAGCCTGGCTACCCTTGATACTTCATTGTATACAAGGAGAGGACAATTTCATTGCTAGCAATTATAGTGGTAGAAGATGATGCTGGGTAATAGATTTATGATAAAAGCTGGTCAATAAATTTATGTTTGCACAGTTCTGTGTGTTTGACACCATTGTCAGCATTATTTCAGTTATATTATACTTATTGACCTTGTGTAGGTCTCAGAAGTTTTGGCTTATGCTAAGATTTTTGGCCTATATGGTCAGGGATTTTTAACTGCCAAACCAATTTTTGACAGAGGACCTCAAACTTTAATACCTCATCTGTTGGCTAAGAAACCAGCTTTTTCTTCCAACCATAGCCCTTTCAACACTACAGACCACAACAGACTGGACTAAGATCATTGATTTATTTCAGGAATGGAAATTTAGATAACCTAGAAGTCATCTGTTTACGAGATCGCAGCAAAGATGGAGTAAGAAGTATTGGAAGCAGTCTCATTCTGAGTGTAAAACTGACCTCTATGAAAAACTTGACAGGTATGGTGCTTCTGAATGCCTGGGAAATCAATCTTATACATGTAAAAGTATGTCTTACTTGAACAGTAGACCAGTGCAAGAATGCATAAGGAAATATTGACTTCAGAGCCAGCCTAATCAAATTAATTACTTCACCCTTTTTCTAAAACTTTTTATCTAAATTTCCTTCTTCCGTAGAAGAAAATAATGTACATTGTATTTCTACTGAAGAATTTGAGTTCTTTAATTTTCATGTAGACAGGTAATGATCCATTCACCATATGATGCATGTAATCTTTAACTTCCAGCTATAGAGCTATATTTTCTTTCATTATGCTTTTTTATTTTTCATTTCTAACACTATAGAATGTCCAAAATGTGTGGGATGGGAGAAAAATGAAAAGCAGAAGCTGATGCCTAGGGTTGTGAATCTGAGTTCCTCCATGGATCCTGTCAGGTGTGTATATATATGTGTATGTGTTACAGTGAGCTGGTCATAACTTTTTGATAGAGTTTTTTTTTACTTTCAAGTTTCAAGTCTTAGCAGGATGTGAATGTATTTTCTGTTCTTCAAATGATGCAGTAATCACAACAGAGGTCATTTGTCACAGTAGCTGCTGGCTTGTTAAATCTTGCTTTAGTTACTGCTCATTGGCGATAAGTGCTGGGCATAGTCTAGAAGTTCAAGCCCTTCACTTTCGTTTTGTAAAGTCTATATATAGGTGAAAGATTCTTGAGTTGAACGTTAAACAATAACATGGCAACGTCTGAAGAGACTACAAAATTACAGAATTTGTATTGAAAATCGCTCAAGAAAACAATGAAACTTACCACACACAGTAGAATTTTATGCTCACCTCAAGATGTGAGGAGGATCTTATGCTACCACCCCTTCATTTTTGGTGAAAAGACAACAGTACCACTGTTAAGAAGCTTTATTTCTCACCAATCAACTGGGATAATAAGGACATAAGCAAACTTGCACATGTGATGTAAAGATGGAATTGCAGGTTCAGATACAACCCGTTTTTTTCTGTGTGATTGGACGTTTTAAGAGACATTTATGTAAATGTTTGGAAATACATATACCCAGTGAGATGCTTTTTATAATCTTCGATAACTCCATTTTTACAAATGAGTAAGTAATTTAAATCTATGGCTTAGTTTTCTGAATCTTAACATTTGGGGAGTAATTCAAAGATCCACATGTAAATGTATTAATAACTCTTTTATCAATTAACTACACCTTTTATATAGAATTAAGAATATATACTGGTACATGTATTGAAATGCCCAGAAAAGTAGACAAACTAATGGCAGCATGATTGACTAACAACATTTGCATGATAGATCTTTTATTTATATACTGATATTTTGTTTTGCTCATATATTACAGACTATCAGAATCAGCAGTGGATTTAAATTTAAAGTTAATGAGATGGAGATTATTACCAGAGTTAGATTTAGACAAAGTGGCAAATACCAAATGTTTACTGCTTGGAGCGGGGACACTAGGCTGTAATGTGGCTAGATGTCTGATGGTGAGTTAATGCTGGTAATGATAATAGTAATTAGCTAGACTCACAGATATCCAGGGATATGTCCACCCTGTCAAACACCTAATCCTGTCTTTATGTTTTCATTTACAACTATCACCAGGTATAATTTGTTCCTGAATCTGAAGCATAAGTGATACCACAGATGTCACATGTAGAGCAGGGACCTTATTCACGTAGCATCCTTAAATTTATAGCATCCATAAACTTTGCCAAATTGTTCTGCAAAACAAAATTTCGTATTCATGACAGATGCATAAATGTAGCAGAATGTCTCCATTTCAGATAAAGACTTCTTCAAATGATACGTGGACTTCACGTAAAAGGTCATAAACTCTGCAACCGCAGAATTACCACATGCTTTGTAAATATGGTCCCAGATGTTGCTTGCCCTTCTGGACAATTAGAGACAGCAACATGCAGAGGTTGTGACCAGGAAATAATTAATCACAGATTGTCATTAAGGCAGACTTGATCATATTTGGTAATATTTCATTGCATTAGCATAAAATGTCATAACAGATCACAGACTTTACAAAATTTATATCAAAAAATTTGAAAAGTTTTGATATTTTCTTTCTCCTTTTGATCCAGGGATGGGGAGTGAGGACCATCACCTTTGTAGACAATGGCAAAGTTTCATACTCTAATCCAGTGCGACAGTCGTTGTTTATATTTGATGACTGTTTACATGGAGGAAAGCCAAAAGCTGTAGCTGCAGCAGAATCCCTGATGAAGATATTTCCTGGAGTGGTAAGTTTCTGTAGAATTTGATTCACTTGATCCAGGGAAAAATCGATTGAATGTTTTTTTGTCTATGCTGAACACCATATATGATGGAGCTAATTCATGTTCCACATGAAAACCTGTTCTATCACTATTGGAGATACAATGTACTAGTTCCACAAAAAGTTTTAATGGGTGTCATCTATGTTTTTTTTAACAAACTCTTCAGTATTGTAAATATTCCCTGACATTCTCTAGTTTGTTTTACTTCATCAGAATATGTGGTTTGAGTGGAGCTTATCTTGAGAGAGCACAGTCACAACAGACCTTCTACCTTGACTGATCACTTATTTTAATTATACAGAGAAGTTGGTCTATAACGAAGTCAAAAGAGATAGACTTTTGACTTCGTTAAAGGCATCCTTCGTTTTAAGCATCAGAATTTACTACATATGTACATAGATAGACAAATAGTCATTCTTTTCGGGGATTTTTTCCACGTTGCTATAGCGCTGAATTTGCTTTAGGCAGATTCGTTATAAACCGACTCTACTGTACATGTATTTTGAATAAACATAGCATGAGAGACCACCTGTCATGAAAACCCACATTTCCATGGCTGTAAGGGATGGTCTGCCTAGACAGATTCTGTTGTATACAGAGAGGACAGATTCTGTTATATATTGAGAGTTATATGATGCTACAAATACATTTAGGTCACTCATCCTTATTAACACTGTGCCTGTAATGTTGTCTTATGATATGAGCTATTTACATTGCACTACCTGCAAAAACCACAAGTGTTGAAAGATTTCACAGATGGATGACTAAGTATCAAAAGTGATCAAATCATACTAATCAAGGATGAAACTCTCACTTGTACGGATGTCATATTGAACAGATGGGGAAACAAACAGGGTGTGAAAAGAAAACCAATATCGATGTTATGCTTGACTGTTTTTCACTAGTAGTTTCATCCTGTTTAGAACTGTCATTAGCTTCTTGATGTCACGAAGGACTGGAAGATTATCAACTATAATTAGCAACTAACTATGTAACAAATAATAAATCCATCTGTATAAGCTTAGGCTATGATCTCAGAGTTATTTAATATTTTTGAAGAAGAGAGGTGCTATATCTATCCTTTCTGAATTTGATTGACCTTCAGAAGAGTAAAATTTGTTTTTCTCTAATATATCAACATCATCTGAATTACTTTTTTCGTCATTGAAAGGAATTTTTTCTGTTTTTAGAATTCTACAGGAATAAGTTTATCAATCCCGATGCCTGGTCACTCAGTAGCGGGTAAGTTATTAGCTTTAACAAACTGTTTCTTCTTCCCAAATACATGTACTGTTCATTATCTTTTATCCCCATGTCTTTTTGATGTCATTTTACATGTTCTGTTTTACTAGTATTTCTTTTACATGATCAAATTTATTAAACTCAATATTTTAGTGACTTTAATACAGGATAACTTGTATTCATGTATTTAATGAGCAACAGAAAAAATAGTTCTGCACAAACAATGGGAGGTATCAAATATTCCCGCACAAACGTTAGGAGGTATCATGGCGCAACAGCAAATTCCGTTAACTGTAGCATGGACGGAATTATTTGTTACTGATATTTATTTTTGTCTGTAGAGGGAGCTTTAGAGACCACAAAACAAGATGCTAAAAAATTAGATGAACTGATTCAATCCCATGATGCAGTGTTTCTTCTTCTGGATACCAGAGAGAGTCGCTGGCTACCCACTGTTATTGCTGCTGCCAAGAAAAAGGTGGGTCCTGTTACATATACAGTGGAACCTATTTTAAGAGACCGTCGAAGGGAAGGAGCAAACAGGGTCACATATGACAGGTGGTCTCTTAATTCAGGTGATTTATATAGGAAAAAACCATTTTGGGAAACTTAGATTTAGGTCACATAAGACAGGGTTTCCTTTAATTCAGTGGGTCGCTAAGGCAGGTTAGACTCTATCATGTTATCATAAATTTATCACCGGTAAGGTATTCTGAAAGATTCTGTTTTGACATATTCTGGAATAAAATGTCTTTTCCAGAGAAGTAATATGTCTGTTGAAAGACTAACCACTTAATACTCTATCTGATGTATTATTGGACTTTGTATCTTCTTTCTGTACATTTTATAACCAGTCGTTGTCCCGATCTATTGGTAACTACTGGAATACACTGAAACTTGTATACATGTATAATGACCTCCTTTGGGACACAAGAAACCCGGTCTTTATAGGGAGGTGGACTTTATATAGAGGTTGATTTGTACACAAAGGATAATATTGGCGACAGCTAAAAACGTGTTTGTGACCAGGTGGTCACTAATGTAAGTTGTACTGTACTACTTTATCTTATTAAGATATGCAGATGTTTTACACCAATGATTGATATTCAGAGCTCTTCTTTGTAATTTCAGATTGTTATATGCTCTGCTCTTGGCTTTGATACATTCCTGGTGATGAGGCACGGGATGAAGACGGATCAGGAGAAGACAACTCCTCCCACACCGTTATCTCGTCACATGGTCATTCCAGGTGACCAGCTCGGCTGTTACTTCTGTAATGATGTCGTAGCTCCAGGAAATGTAAAGTTTCCTCTCATCATTTCTTTACTTTTACTGTATGCCTGGAAATGTTTGTTCCTGCTTATTTTCACCCTCTTACAACAGAAAAATTATTGCCCAGTCTCAAATTCACCCCAAGTCACTTTTGTCTTCTGGATGGCATACTGTATACAGGGTTATTTTCGCCCCGTGTTATTTTCGCCCTAATGCTCTTGTAAACAGTTTCGCCCCGTTTTAAATTCGCCCAACTGGTCATAATTCTGTTTGATAAATTTACCATTTGGAATTTACCATTTTGAATTCGCCCACTGACAACGGGGGCGAAAATAAAACGGGGGCGAATATTTCCCTGTATACAGTAAATGCCGTAGCTTCGATGAAGTACAATGTAGTTTAAATATTTCTCTTTCATTTACATCATGACAGGCGGGGCAGCTATGTCTCAGTGGTTAGCATGTTCACCTACTGATCATGAGGTCTTGTAGTGAAATCCAAGCCAAGCTGCGGTTGGCTGTCCCTGTATTTTGAATGAGATAGTAAAAACCAAGGTTCTGTTGCACAGTAGGTGATGGCACCTTAAAGAACCCTCCCTGCTCTACGGCCATAAGTGCCAAGTATAGGTAAAATTTGTCGACCTTCACCGGTACATGTTGACGTCTCCAAATAAGTGAAAGATTCTTGATTAGGAAGTTTTAAAAATAACAGTAAAATCAATCAACTAACATTATGACAGGCAATAGCTTTAGAAACTTTTTCTGGTGAATTGGATTTCTTAATATAAATTTCACAAAAATGCTTCATTAGTGAGATTTCATTTTATAAGTAACTAAGAGAATCTAAATAAAATAGAATGATAAGAAATACATCAGTACAGCATATTTTTATTTGTAGTCCACCAGAGATAGAACGCTAGATCAGCAATGCACAGTGTCTCGACCAGGAATGTCATATATGGCAAGTGCCCTAGCAGCAGAACTTCTGGTGTCTGTCCTACAACATCCTAGTGGGTAAGTGTTCTCCAGTATCAAATTGACACTATGTCATACATGGCAAGTGCCCTGGCAGCAGAACTTCTGGTGTCTGTCCTACAACATCCTAGTGGGTAAGTGTTCTCCAGTATCAAATAGACACTATGTCATATATGGCAAGTGCCCTGGCAGCAGAACTTCTGGTGTCTGTCCTACAACATCCTAGTGGGTAAGTGTTCTCCAGTATCAAATTGACACTATGTCATATATGGTAAGTGCCCTGGCAGCAGAATATCTGGTGT
>JACSZP010001915.1:334-12940 GCA_016161895.1 Pinna nobilis
GAGATATCTTCATGTCAATAGGTAAAAACCCAAACGGCTTGCCATACAAGTATAGCTAGATTCCTATCCTGTCAGCGGGAATAACAAAACGTATAATTCCAAAAATATAATTTTGACTTTTCTTTTGAAATTTTGATGAGCAGACGTCTTCCGGTTTAGAAAAAAATATCAAAACTGTTCCATTTACGGCGCAGATCTATAGCGGTTGAACCAACGAAAAGAAATATAGCCCTGGTGACCGGTGAAAAGGCGATAAATTTTGCCTATGCTCGGCACTGCTGGCCGTAGAGCAGGGAGGGTTCTTTAACGTGCCAACACCTACTGTGATACAGGACCTTGTTTTTTACTGTCTCATCAGAAAGACAGGAACGGTCAACCGTACCGTGGCTTGGGCTCGAATCCCGGATCTCTCGATTCGATGTTGAACAGGCCCCCTGACTATGTTTCTGAAGACATTGAAGTTCAAATTCAGTGTTAAACATCTAGGCCTGCTAATCTTAATATAACACCCCACGCATTTGACCTGTTCTAATTAGTCTGGTAGACAATCGTGATACCACTTTCAAAATCTTACAGCGGTTTTTCATCATTGAAACTACAAATCATCATGAAAATAAAATTGAAAAAATCCACAGGGATAGGCCCTATTCGGAAATCTAAGTCTAAATCAATATACAAGATGAGGACAGATTTGGTCTCCACGTGGTAAACAATTGCAATTATCTAACCGGGTGGGATTAGGTGTACAAGAGGAACAAGGACTTAATCTGTTTATAAGTCCTTGAGAGGACATAACACTATCACTTCAGTAATTCTAAGGCAACAAACAAGAAAAGGCTGAGTGCCCCTATAATATTAACAATAAGAATGCGCTGAGTGCCCCTATAATGTATATTAACAATAAGAAAGGGCTGAGTGCCCCTATAATGTATATTAACAATAAGAAAGGGTTGAGTGCCCCTAGAATGTATATTAACAATAAGATTGGTCTGAGTGCCCCTATAATGTATATTAACAATAAGAAAGGCCTCAGTGTTCTTAAAATGATTTTATTTACAACTTTTATATAAACAAGACATCTCAAACTGTGGAATGAACAAAAGATGATAAATACATGTACATGTTCATGAAAATATTATGAAAATACAGGCTCAAACTCAACGTAATAAAATGTTGATATCTACTAATCCCGTTCACATAAATCACCAGAAAAACTCAAGCTCAAACTTAGTACTCAGCTCAACTGTTTTCCCTCAATTTAAACTAAATACAAGTAAATTAAGTGCTTTTAGCATGTGTATTAATATCACATCATTCAAATGTCAGTTATAGTTTGTGTTAATCAATAATCAGCAGCCAGAATTATTGGAAAAGACGTTGAGTATGATACTCAAGATTTGAGTATATGCTCAAATCGTTTTATGAACCCGACTAATTAAATTCCGAGGAAAAACACAAACTGCTACTGACAATTGAATAGTATGATATAAATACGCATTCTGATATGCATTTTGCTCTTTACTTACTTAAAAAAAATAGAAAAAACAATTGAGTTGAGTACTGAGTTTGAGCTGGGGTTTTTTCTGTTGATTTCGGGCCCTGAAATTTTGCTGAGTTATGATGACGTTGCGTCTTAACCCTTTCTAAATAACAAAATTACACTTTTAGAACTTATTTGAAGTCCCACAATGAAAATGAAATAAACACTTTGAATAATGAAACAAATTGAAATGTGCCTATAAGTGTTTAGTTTTAGGTGTTTGCAAAATCTAGTTACACTGAATAGTAGATGGCTTTCAAGGCATGGTTGTCTGTCAGCTGCTTAAATTCTAACACTCTGTTAAATATAACCAAGGACTTAAATTAAGTGAACAGTTAAATTTAATAGGGTTCTTTAATGTGCCAACACCTTCTATGACAAGGGACCTTGGTTTTTACTGTCTCATCCGAAAGACAGGGACAGCCAACCGCGGAGTGGCGCTATGCGGCTCGAATTCGAATCTTTTGATACGCAGTCGAACACGCTAACCACTTGGCCACTGACCCCTGAATGTACATGTAGTAAATAAATCAAAATGTAAGGAGTAAAAAGTACATTGCATCAGTAATGATCAGTCTGAGAAACAAATCTTTGCTTTAATTTGGCCTTATAACATTAGTTTACCTATAGATATCTATAGGTTATTGACTGCACATGGAGGAATAAGCCCGCCCGCCTGAGGTCAACATAGTTAACAGGACCAAGCTTGCGAGGTCCTATTTACTGTGTAGACCAAGGGTAGAATTATTCCTCCAAATTCAGTCTATAACCTCATTATTACACCTTTTAATATCTATTATCAGTTTCTTCCGTGCAAAATTGATCAGTTCACGAACTAAAAGTGAAAAGAAAACAGGGTCAATGTCTGTCATTTTTTGCTACACCAATGACTCCACAATGACGTCAGCGGGCATTTATGGCTCTATACATGTAACTAGAGACATATAATACAGTCTCTGATGTAACTGCCCAGGGACTTTATTTAAATAATGAAAAAAAAACGTAATAAGATGTAGATAACACATGCTTTTAGGTTACAAGGCTGTTTTGTGACATTTAAACAAAATTATAATTTATTCCTGATTAAAATGCAATCTAATGCTACAGCCACATACGGACGGTACATGTACCGGATTTGATCCGGTAAAGTCCCTGAAGGGATAGTAATATACTGTGTGCAGATTTAAACTTAGCCACTGGGATTACAAAAGGTTAAGTATGGGTCGGTAGGGTTCGTTACGGGTCGAAACGGGTCGATGCAGGTTTATGCTGCCGGTTGAAGTGGGTTGATGGGGATCAATGTGGTTTGAATCAGGTCAACACGGATATAAATAGGAATTTGAAATCTGTGCAAAGTTACAAATGACCAAAACTTTTTCTCCGCCGTATCGTGCCCTGATCGATACGGTTTGATTTCAATATTGACCCTGCAATTTAAAATCTGACCCTGTGTGGCTGTAGCATAAAATATTTGTGTTATACAATTTTCAAGTAACAGAATAGCCTATAAATCTTCTTTATGAATAAATCTTAAAAGGGAGGCAATACTACTTGGTACTAGCTGTCTTTGTTTGTCAGCTCAAGGTTCCAAAAATTGTCAATGTGCAAAAACCATAACCATAATTTAAAATTTTACAAATTGAAAAAAAAAGAAAAGAACATAGAATATTTATTAAAAGATAATTATAATTCTTACACCTGCACCATTACAAATAGATTAAAAGTGAAATATAAATACTGGAGTGCATGATAAAGAACATTTAATGTTACTCATTCACTCCATGAAGTACAGTCAAACCTGTATTAATAGGCCAATCAAGAGAAAAATACAAAATCAGTTGATTTTAAAGGCAGGTACCCTTTAAATCCTCGTGACCAGAAAATACAGAGAAGCCGGGTTAATCCAGATTGCTTTGTTTCCGGGCTAATTATGCAGTTAAGAAACGGATTTAAATTACTGAAACATGCCTCTTAAATTGTTCAGCACAGTTTGACAATAGGAGAGTTTCGAGTTCACTCAGATTACCGTTATTCATTCCGGAACTACATGTGCCACGAGCGACTAGTTCTGCATATGCAGTTCCGCTGTATGTAAAACACCGTAGCAAGGTAGTGTCTTGCCATTCATTTGATGTCTTTGAAACCAAGTTTCAAGTGAAACTGATAAAAATAGAATTGTTTATTAGTTTGGTCCCCCGTGAGACACGTATCATGCCTTAAATTTCATTCCTTGTATTTTTACGGGTCAGGTAAAATATCACTAACGTAAACTATCCTTAAGTGGAAGTAACCTCGCTGGAATCATTGATGTGATCTTGCGCAGTAAGTCGATTCTAGAATAACGAAAATGACGGGCATGGAACAACTAGAAAGTCTCCTATTCTGTTGCCAGTACATTTCAATGAGAACTTGCAATATCCTAATTACCAGGTATTGCCATCAGGATTATCATTTCTCCTATAGTCACTGAGCTTTCTTTACAGTAAAGAGTAAATGATAAATCAATCCTCCACCGGGGGTTGGATGATAAGCTACACCAGTCGTACCAGAAATGACGACAAAGTGACGTTCTGTCATGAGCTTTCTGGGCCCAGTTGTTCATCAGCTGGTTATATTTTAACCCTCAGTTAAATATAACCAAGGTTTGAAATAAAGCTCATAAATTCTGTGAATAATCAATTTCATGATAAAGGTTAAATTGAAACTTTGGTTAGACAATGGAAATGGAAACAGATTCTATTAATCTTAAGTATAAATAGCAAGAGATCAGATGATTGGTTTCCTTACACTTGTAGTGTAACCACTTACAGGGTGAGTACTATCGGGTCACAAAAGTCAAATCGGTCGTCTAAATCCATGAGCCAGTAAGGCAGGTTTGACTGTACTTCAACACAGGCAGGCCAGTACCTCTTTTAGTTTGGTAAGAGTTTAACTCGACATACAACAATCACATATACTGTATTTACAGAGACCTGAGATTGATTATAAGCCGCTATAATACAAATGAGCCAACTGATTAATACTCATAGTGCTACACAAATAATTAGAAAAAAACGACGTAAAAACTGTCTTGAATGAAAAAAACACATTCTGCCATGGAGATATGCTCTTTTAAGANNTTGGTTGGTTGTATTGTTGTTTAACGTCCCACTCAAGAATCGTTCACTTATATGGAGACGTCACCTTGTGTCGTGAAGACAAATTTGGCCATTTTGATAATACAGTAGAGTCGGTCTATAATGAATCTGATTAAAGCGAATTCAGTGCTATAATGAAGAGGAATAAAATCACCCACAAGAATTGCAATTTATCTATACATGTAGTAAATTCTGATGCTTAAAACCAAGGATGCGCATAAAGAAGTCAAAAGTCAACCCCCTTTTACTTCGTTATAGACCAACTCCACTGTAATTAGAAATAAATGACGTAAAAACTGTCTTGAATGAAAAAATGCGTTCTGCCATGGGGATATGCTCTTTTAAGACTTAATATTTTAACGTCCCACTCAAGAATCTTTCACTTATATGGAGAGGTCAACTTGTGTAGTGTAAACAAATTTGGCCATTTTGACAATAGTTAGAAAAATACATGCCACGGGGCTGAAGTGCCAATTCCTCTTTCTTACTTTTGTTCCATAATTATTGAACAACTCTTTGTGTTCTAAAACAAATCTTTCTATCATTTGCTGACTTCTGTAATATAGACAGAGGATGAACTTGGCAAAATAAAGATACCATAAATATTCACAACAACTGAAATGGAATGGAGAAGTATGAGCAAAAGATTTTTGTAATATTTTTTTTATCTTCATGATTAAGTGTTTTCTTGTATACAAAACATTTCCAAAGACAGAAAATGTATCCCATATTGCTGCCCTATATTCTCCTTTTCAAAAAGCCCTTTATTCCGCTTTTTCACAAAATGTTGAAATCTCCCTTCAAAAACAAATTTACAACGTTTCTATGGGGAAAACTACAAATACATTGAAGGATAAGTCAACTAGGGGTGAAACGATTCACCGCGAATGGCCACCGCAAACATCAGTGAACGGCTGATCGGTATTGATGAGCAAAACGAAGCCAAGATTAAAATAAGAAACCCTCCTGTAGCATATAGCAGTGATGTCTGGAAGTATTTTGGTTTTAGGGATGACATTCATGGTACAACTAACAATGTTCACGAGTTCATCTTAGATCCTTTATTCAATTCCTAGAATCTTTGAAAGAATCGTAATACAAATCGTATCACGAGTCCTGTATCGCAATATGTATCGTATCGTAAGGACACTGTATTGTTTCACCCCTAAAGTCAACTGCAGCTTGGTGTGGATTTCTACCCACCACCCCACGGTCAGAAGTTAAAGATGCTAATCACCGAGCCACAGATGCCACCCATTTAACCCAAGAATAAGTATATGTACCACTACTGGTGGTCAACCCCAAAAAATGGGAGATAACACATATAGGAAAGGCTAATAGACAATATCAAAAGCAAGCAGGTAATGGAATTTTTAAATGTTAATCTCAATCACATTGGAATAATTCACGAAAATTTGGATCTCTTTGGGAAGCATTTAGTATTGAGAAAATGGGACACTTCATTTATTCCCTGCACTAAAACTACAGCTACATGTAAGTATTCAGAATAAAAAATACATAAATCTCTAATTAAGCTCTAAGTAAAAATGAAATAAGAAATAAAAAGAAGGAACAATAAATTGAATAAATTTAGCAAACCTTTTTACTATACAAGCACCGCTTAGTTTAAATGAACACCCTGGAATGAGCTTTCACATCTCTGTCAAATGCATTACCACAAGTACAATACAGAACATGGTGATATACCTATGTTATGAAATGACCCATGGTGTAAAATTCATGGTGTATGATTCAGTGATGGTGTAAGAATCACTCACAGTGTAAAGTGATAGTATACATCTGCATCCTTCCGTGCACAGTGAATGATTTATATTTCTATCAAAGCATTAAGACTTCCTAAAGGTGTACCAAGTATAGTGTATGATGTATCATTAGGCGTGTGACCGGGCAAAAAGAGGGATGCTCATTCCTTCTGTATGGAATGAGGGAATGGAGGAATACAGGGAAAAACAAGGTACCGGGTATTCTATGGCAGAGGCATATCAATATGTGATGTTTAAATCTATCCTGAAATGGGGTTATACAGTGGAATCTCGCCTTAAGACCACCTCACTAAGGAGACCACCTCCCTAATGTTTACCATTATTTTAGGCTATTTTAACCTCACTTAAAAGACCACCTCACTAACCAGACCAAATTTAGCCAGTCATTTAGCTGGTCTTAACAGTGAGGTTCCATCGTACTTGTGCAAGTGCTTGGCATCAAATTATAACAGCATTAACCCTTTCAACCCCAGTTATTAAAATGGTATGCTCTTCTCTATTGTCTTAGACCAGTCCAATTTGGTCTGTGGGGTTGGAAGGGTTAAGCTGACACAGGCATCTGACATTTCCATCCAGGCTTAGGACTATCCTACACAGAGAAGTATCTTCATATATGGGGCACCTACTGTGACTTAAAATCAGGATTTTTCCACTTCCAGAATGGTGTAGTGTTATTCTATCATATATGGAAAATAGTAAAAATTTACCATGGTCAGTGCGACAAACAAAGCCATAATAAAACGAAATATAGTTTCTAATGACAACCATATAACATCATAGATATTTGTTAATACTCAAAAGAAAAGAAGTTCCAAGTAATATCTGACTTTATGACCCCGTATTCCTACACCAGATCAATACCATGTCATATTATCTACCCACTACATGAGAACAGAACTAGCCTGCCATGTGACTTGATTCCTTCTTCAATTAATATGTCAGTCTAAATCTGTAATACGTTGTTAACCTTGACAAAACAATGGAACTCATATGTTTGGATTGACTTCTCAATCTAATGACAGTTTGACCTTCAATTTGCTCATTTTCGATGCCATGTAGCACAAAGATCTAATGGAAACCCAATTAAAAGGTCAACTCTTACTATCTCTCTCAAGAACAAATCAAGTTTTGCACCATAGAAAATGAAGGTGAGAGCTCTCAATGACAGAATGTAATACCGGAGAGAGAAATTCTGGGTAAGTGATAGAATTTGAAATCAAGGTTACAGTGATCAATATGGGTATATGAAAGACCCGAGAAGTTCCGAAAGAGTTCATTGTATATGAGCTGTCAATTGTGTCAATTAGATCTTAATATGAAGCACAATGAAGCTAGAATTTTCATGACATTGATAAGAGATCAATGCTTAACTAGACTGTCGATTCAGACCGTTACAAATGGTTCATTAAGGATCACAGAGATGCAAGTATAGAAGGAGAAGAAATCTTGAAAATGTTCATCTACATCATAAATTTAATGAAATATTGCATTTTCTATAGGGACAAAAATCCGCAACTGAATGAAAAAAAATCCTGATTTCAGGATTTTTCCTGAAAACTAGCATCTCTGGGATCACCTTTTATGTTAAAGAATAAATTTGTGACCACCTTTTGAGCATTGCAGTACGTATATCAAATATTCAAAGCATACAATGTATACATGTACAGCATTATGAAATAGCCTCATTCAAATATCATTGGTATAGCTATCATTACTATCACATAACAAGAAAAAAAAAAAATTCGCATCCATACTAGTAGTTAATTAGTGATTATTTTTGTGTAAATTATTTGGGGGTCAATTTATTTACATGTACCTGTTATCAGTTATCACAAATCAACATCTACAAAAACGGGACTATATGAATGCGAGACTGAAAAACGTAGTCATACTAATAAACACTTAAATCAAACACTGTTTGTATTAGTTTTCACACAGTTTATGCAAAATCCTTGATTTTAACATAGATACACACTTAACTGATCTTGAATTAAATTATTTTTTTCATCTATACATACGTTCAGAAATGAAAGTAGATGGTGATGAAGAAAAGAAAACTAAGTCAGGAGTTCAAAAATCAAGATACTCAAGTCAAGTCCAGGACTTGGGTAAAATTTCTGGCGAGTCCCATAGAGAAATATAAAGTCCATGCTGCATTTTGTTAAATAGTAATACTGTAAAATAAAATGAAAGTAGATCAGGCAAGTTCCTTGGACTTCAGGTATTTCTAAATACCAAGTCTGATGCCTACGCAAATTTTGAACCCCTGTAAGTTTTTTAAATAAGTATATCTATTTACACTTACTTTATGCCACCAAATCCAACATTCTTATGTATGTTTTGATTTCCGAGGGAGAGAAACTGTTTGCAAATATACCTAGGAAGAGATCCCTAGCCTTCTGCAAGTAAATCAAGGTATGATCTCATAACTTTAGTTTCAGGCAGGCTCTGGGCCCTCATGTTCAAATGGTTCAAAGAAGTCTAATACGGGAAAATTAAAGATTAAAAATAACAGTAAATTGCCCCATTTTGTACCTCATCAATTTTTCATTCTAAAGAAATTCTAAAGCATTTATCAGTAATTGACCTATCTCCAAATGCCTGACACAGTACCTTTTGGTAAACTTTTTTCTATTATGACATCACAAATAGATGCCCTGCCAAACATTTGTCTCATCATGAAATCACAATCAATTGGCGTCAATAAATAAACGTAGAGACATGTGTTGGTCATTTAGCAATAGGTCAATTATTATTCGATAGTAGGTCAATTTCTCGGTGCAGGCATCAAAAGAAATATGGAGTTACTTGTAGTTCCTTGGGAATCAAACCTTATCTACCTTTATTGATTGTCTCGAAGAACTAAACAGGACAGACTTTTTGGCATCTAAACATTGACGGTGTATGATTGATGGTTCCAAAATGAACTCTTCCAATAAAAATCAGCAGTATGGATAAATAGAAAAAATTTACTTTCGGTTTAACTATATGAGAAAATTCACCACTCATCTAAGTCAAAATTTACTCATAGCTCATTTGTGTATGTAACGTGCATGAAAATTCACTCATTCAATTAAATGAAATAAAACTCGGTAATCAATAAACATGTTGAAAATCTCACTCAATATTCAAGTTTATATAAAAATTTAATGAAAAATTCACCATTAGCCTTTCAATCACACAAAAACACACTCATCATTCAACTTATGAGGCAAAAGTCACTGTAATAACGCAATACTATGCATGATCAATGGCAAAAAAAATCCGAATACGTTAAAGTATTCATGACGATGGGTCTATTACATATATCAATAATGAATGGTACCTCAACCTCTTAAAGGGGATTTTATTAAAACTACACGGTAAAGAAATGTGAAAATCACTGATGCCAAGGTATCATTGGCCAGATGAGCCAGGAGGCAAAATACAAATTTGGTCAATAATGGAAAAAACATAGACTTCTGGGGTGCGTTCAACGTCATAGCCTCTACGAGCCGATGTGTTTAGCTGACGTCATTAAACAATGCAGGTATGATGTAGCCCTTTTTTGAATGACGCCAGCTATGCAAATCTGCTCGTAGTGACTTGGGCATTGAATGCACCCCTGATGACCCTGAGATGGGATTAGATGCCATGGAGGAGTAAGCTCCCCTGAACACCAATCACACCTGAGGCATGATCAAAGTCAAATTCAGGTAAAATACTAATCCCTCATCCACAATATAGGAAAAGCCAGTCATCTCAATAGAGCAAATTTGAACCCATGACCCCAGGACCTGAAAGTAATTAGGCCAACCAGGGATCCATGTTGTGTTGTAGATATAACAAACAGCACTTATCAACATCCATGTGTTGTCCGTGAACTGAAATTGGGGGGCGGGGAGGTAATAATTTTCCCAATCAAAAATCCCCATCATATGCTTAGAAAAATGTTCAATGGTATTTATAGCAAAAGAATTGTTGTTGTATTGTTGTTTAACACCCCAATCAAGAATATTTCATTCATATGGAGATGTCACCGTGTGCTGGTGAAGGGCGACAAATTTTGCCTGTGCCTGGCACTTATGGCCGTACAGCAGGGAGGAGTCTTTGACATGCCAACACCTACTGTAACACGGGATCTTGGTCTTAAATGTCTCATCTGAGAGTCAGTGATGGCCAACTACAGCGTGGCGCTGTGTGGATTCGAATCCCAGACCTTTTGATTCGAAGTCAAACGAGCTAACCACTCGGCCATGGCGGCCCCTAGCAAAGAATTAATCCTTAATAATAGAAAGCACTTAAAATAACATAAGCACCTACTAGGTAAAAAAAGGGACTACAATTATCATCTGAGGTCAATAATATATTATAAACGTAGATTATAGGAGATATTATCATGTTTTAGGTATAATTATGCAAAAAAAGTTTTGGCAATAATTTTCAAGTCATATTTCTATACTTGCATATTACATATCAAACTTCAGGTATTTGTAATCAATCGTAAACATTTACAGTCGAATTTTGAAAACTCGAACGTCGATCTCTCGAAATTCTCGATCTCTCGAAGGAAAGCTACGGTCCCAATTTTTCTCTTAATAAGTTAACGAAATTAACTCTCGGTCTTTCGAATGTTGACGTCAAAATTTTCGATCTCTCGAATAAATCTCACAGTCCAAGCCTAAAATACGTGTAAAATATCATCTGACTCTTTGAAATGCCAATTTTCGGCAGACTTTTTGATTAACGCCCCTTTATTTAGCAATCAAGAGGACGACAATGTTAAATTATTTAAGAATATTTACCAAATGGATGCGTTATAAGAATAGTGTACTGAAAAGAGAGTGAATAAGAGGGTTTGTGTCGGCGAAATAGCGTTCAGCTTGAGAGATATCGTATTTTTGAAAACTCGAAGTCTCGAAAACTCGAAGTTTATCAGCGGTCACGAGCACTTCAAAATTTCGAGATTCAACTGTATTTGATAAACCCATGTAGGCAATAAAATCCATCTCAGACATCATTAACTCTATCATAAAGTTCAATAAATACCAGAATTGATTTGGTAAACCAGATACATTACAACAAGCAAACCTACTTTACTGGTTTGTTAAGACTGTGTTTTTTCTTTGTTTTTTGTTTGCTTTACGCCACACTTGACTTTCAATCATATGCTGGAGGCCATCACCATGGCAACAAGAATCAGCAGGAGGCACATTGTGAACGTTTTCACTGATAAATGTCAAGGTCACTGGAATCATATGAAATGTATTGCATTCATAATAATTAAGGTCGTTTGGTAATGAGGTCACTTTGCATTGAATGTGTTGAAAAAAAATATATTACGATGGTCACTGGTCCAACTGGCCAATTATCAATCATGACCTGAATTGCAGCCATCATAAACATAAAATGATTGATGACCTTTGGCCTTTTGACCTTTTGAATATAAAAACAAATGAGAGTGATCACAGAAGTCTTGTAGCTATTGGTCATGTGGTGTCATGACCATTTGGGGTCGTAACCTTTCCAGCTCTTTGGTGGTGCAAAATATATTCTTTGTCCCTGGTACATGAAACTCACAATTCCAAGGTAGGCAACTCTTGGTACCCCGGCCTGTAAATACAACAAGAAAAAAATATTTATGGAAAAATCTATGAATACAGACTTACCTGTGCCATAAGTCTGTCAAAATGGACATATACTACACTTAAATCTAGATGTATTGAAACAAAAGGGGAATACATTTTCGTTTCAAATGAACTGGTTGATTATATAATCGCTTAATATCCAACTTAAAAATCTTTCACTAATACGGAGACATCTATGTGTGCCAGTGAAAAGCAAGTAATTTTGTCTATGTTTGGCACTTATGGCTGAAAAGACATTCCATCACCAATTGTGACACAGGACCTCAATATTTATCCGAAAGACAGGGACGGCCTACCACAGCATAGTTCAGGCTCGAACCCTGGACCTAGGGGTGAAATGATTCACCGCGGTTCTCGGTGCACCGCATTTTTTACTGTCGATTCGATTCACGATACGGCAGGGTGTCCGTATCGATTCTTTACGGTTCCTTTCGGAAATTAGTATCTCCCGTACAGTACGGGTCGTTTCGAAAATTAGTATGTAGCAAAATGGCGACCTTAACCATGAGTGAACCGCT
>JACSZP010001919.1:1314-13866 GCA_016161895.1 Pinna nobilis
CTCGTTCTCGGTAAACGACAATGACCTTCTTCGTCTTTTGAATGTTTTATCGAGTGGATTTGTAGCATTACCACTGAACAGCATCTAGGTAATTCAGATCTGCCGTACTATTTTCAGGTTTTATTTTTCAGAAGGTATGTTGATTGTTAACCAGTGCTGATACGACACTGTGAAGTTGATTCAAAATAATGTAATTTTAAAACCTTAGTTTCATTTTGAAATAAACATTGTGTCTCAAAATTTGGGTTGTAAGGCCCAAGCAGGTAGGCATGCACACAGACTGACAGAGGTATCTTATTCTTATCTTGTGCAGTTGAGACTTCAGTTGTGGACAGGAATATTATTATTTTGTTCAACTATTGTGTCAGCATGAACAGTTCATCTGAAATTTCAGTGAAATTCTAAGTAATAAAAATCCTTATATCTATTACACCTTATCCTGTAACAGAGTGATCTAATACATCCAAAATATTTTTTTTTTAATTAGAATTTCACTAAAATTTCAGATGAACTGTTTATGCTGACATAATCATTTATGAATTGTTTATGCTGACATTATAATTTAAAAAAAAAATCCTGTCCAGTCCACAAGTACCTGTGGCCTGTAATTCCTTTGGGGATTCTGTCAAGGGCCGTTTTCAAATGCTGTCTTTTACTGTTGCCCCTGGCGGGGGCAACTGTAAACAGCAGCATAAGAAAACAGCCCCCGACAGAATCCCTAAAGGGATTGCTGAGGCCTGTACAATTATTTTCTCAACTCAATGCACAGGCACTTGTAGTCCGACAAGTCTGATCTGGGCAATTTTTTTATTTTGGTGTTGAGGCAGAGGCAATACAACACCAAATAAAAAAAATTGCCCAGAACGGACTTGTCAAACTAAGGCACTTCCACTTGCATGTATTTCAATGTTTCATCGTTTGTTCAGATATGGGAACGAGAATCACATATGTACAGTAAAGAGAGTTAAGAAACCCCCAATTATAGAAACAAGTGCACAAGACACATTGGAACCGACTCATTGTCACACACAGCGGTAGGCTATCGATTAACACCTTACTCAAGTGAGTCAAGAATCCTACACTTGTCGAATTTCGTAAAGAGATTGCTGAATGCTGGTGCACGGTGATCAGCTTAAGATCTTGTCCAGTGAGTACAACATGTACAGTATAATATGCCTGGCACTTTTTCAGAGTGTTTCAACACCTGTGTTTTTAGGACTGTTCTTCAAGGGCAGAGATGATCATTTGTATCCTACATGTGTCTACAATGTACCGGTATCTGGATTCGGACCTGATGCCACTGATACATAATGACAGGGTTCAAAATTAGTACTGGTCCACTGGCCTGTGGCTAGTAAATAATCCATTAGGCCAGTAAGATTCTCATCTGAACTGGCCCTATTGTCCAGTAGAAATTCAGAAAAGAAAAGGCCACTCTGTTTAATTAAATTATGCCTATTTGAATTTACCAAAGTAATATTTTCCTTTTTTTATCATAAATGAAAGTCACAATAATGAAAATCTAGATTTTAAATGGATAGAATATTGCCCCATTTGTTAGGCAAACATATACTGAAATGACATAGTGTCATGTACATGTATAATTGGTACTTTTTCCATTCCCAAATTCATATAATAGTTTAAACTCAGTCTTTATGTGTACATGTGTAGTAGCCTTGATCTTTTTCAGGAATGATGTAGAAGTCATGTGATTAGAGAGACGAAATATCAAATGCAAGATGTCCCAACAGCGAGTCTTACCACAGGGCAAAGAAGCATTGCTTAAGTCCTTCAACAAGAAGCTGAAGGATGATATCAAGTCTATGGTAGATAACTTCACAGAGATCATCAAGCTTGCTAGGGTAAGCTCACACAGCAAATGCTTATCAGGATTTTACATTCTCATGAAACCCTGAAAAACAATAGAAATATGTCTTCAGGGGTGGATGAATTGTCTTGAGGATTGTGAAAATTAAGTTTCAGGTCAGTATGGCTTCATAAGCTCTTCACACACACACTGACTAGAGAAACATTCATTTTCTTAGCATTGCCTTTACAAGAATATGAGAGATATGGGACAGCCAGTTTTGATCACAATTTATTAAGTGGCAAACCTGCTGAGAGCATGTGCAATCAACTCCTGTCATTATGTGTGAATTCGTTTTATCTTTTGTATGAGGGTTATTTTGTGAAATGAGTAGACATTCAACTTAATACAGATATGAACAAACACTGATTATGTCCCAATTAATGGGGTAGACATTGAATACAATTTAAACTGCCTTAGCAACCAACTGCATCAACGGATAGTCTGCCTTATTTGACCTTAATATATGCTTACTACAGTGATATATTCTATACCCGTTATAAATCACTTAAATTAAGAATAAGAGGCCACCCACCTAGGGTATATTACGGTATATGTGACAATCATTGGATCTTCCCTTGTACAGGCTATGATGGTTTATTGGTTGAATTGTTGTTTAACGTCCCACTCAAGAACCTTTCACTTATATGGAGATGTCCCTGTGTGCCAGTGAGGGGCTACAAATTTTGCCGTTGCTCGGCACTTATGACAGTAGAGCAGGAGGGGTTCTTTAACATGTTGACACCTTCGGTGACACGAGACCTTGATTTTTACTGTCTCGTCCAAAAGACAGGGAGAGCCAATTGCAACTTGGCTTGGGCTCGAACCTAGGACCTCACGATCAGAAGTCAAACACGCTCACCACTGTGTTATTTTCACTGTCATGTACTTACAAACAGTTTCAGCCTATTTTAAATTTGCCCAATTTCATCATAATACTTTTCAATGAATTTACCATTTTGAATGCAACCAGTTTTAAATTCTCCCATGGAATATGCGGGCGAATGGGACAAAAATAAAATAGCCCTGTATATAGTATGCAAATACACAGATGTCCTACTTTTAACTATCCCATGTCTGTCTTTTTACAGGGAGAGGAGGATTCACAGATTTCTAAGATAACTCAGACAGAGGAGGATCAATATGAAATGCAAGTTAGGGCTGCCAACATTGTAAGTGTTTTGTATTTGGAGAATTATTTTTTATATACATGTATCTTGTTTGAGTTCTACTGTACCATTTTTATGCCCCCCCCCCCCAATTTCGCTGCTTCGTCTGTCCATCTGGACCATACCTCCTTAACCCTTTCATGTGATTAGGTCATACTTACAGAGTATAATCTCCATGACCGGCTTGTTTCTTCTTGTGACCCTGTGGCAGATATTAAACTAAGTATCCTGCTGTTGTGCATTTTTACTTCTTAACAAGGCCCCAACCACTATAGCAATGGAAAGTACAGTGACCGGTGTGTGAGTGTGTGTTCACAGCATATTAATTTCAGATTTATGTGGTTTACCGTTTTGGAAGCAAGTCATACTAGTAGAAGAATGAATTATAGTCGAGCCTCATTAGTCCAGATGCCGATAATCCGGATGCTTCACCTTCATGACAAATTACTAGGGAACAGAAATTTTAATTGGTGCTGTTCATTTTAGAAGTGTTGTTTCAGTAATCTGGATGCTTCATTTATCTGGACAGTTTGCTTTGGAAGGAAGACATTCAGAATTAACGAGGCTCTTCTGTATTCATGATTGTTAACTACCATGAAGTTTGTCATATACAGTCTAACCTATTTTAAGAGACCGTTCAAGGGAAGGACCAAAAAGGGTCACATATGACAGGTGGTCTCTTAATTCAGGTGATTTATATAGGAAAATCCATTTTGGGAACTTTGTATTTAGGTCACATAAGACAGGTTTTCCTTTAATTCAGTGGGTCGCTAAGGCAGATTAGACTGTACATCATTTTTGTCCCTCCTCCCTTACTTAGGGTTTTGCATTGGAAATCATAGGATAAAATTTAAATGTTGACACATCAGTGTCGAAGTATGTAAGTAAGTGGAATCCTTAGTCCTAGAGATGGTTTCTGTCTTCATTTCATCCAAGTTCTTGTCATGCGTTATAAATTTCATATGTTTACAAACATACCATACTAAAGGACTCACTTGTTTTGCTATCTTAATTACAATCACTTACTTCAAGAAGGAGACTGGCATTAAGTATCTCTGATGCCCTCTCACATTATATATGGTATATTTAGTGTGGTACTGGTAAAACTTGCCAGTAGCTATATTTCTTCTAAATTTCGGGGGTGCCTATTGTCGGCACTTGTCAATTCGTCTGGAGTCATACATGTATCTCCTAACCCTATCATGAAATTAGGTCATACTTACAAAATATAAATCCCATGATTCAGTCTTACAGCCCACCTTGTGGTCTGATGGTCAAAGGTCAAGGTCATTCTGGTTTGTGATGTTACTACCTGCAATTCTCTGTGTTCCTTTTGTGCTAACAGCAACACTACATGTTAACGATTGTTGTCCATTTGATTTGCAATTTAACTTACCCATTCTTTATATATGTATATGAATGACCTTGACTGGAGTGTTAGTCTTTAAGAGTAAGTGAATTTCCTTTTCTCTGTTGTAGGTGAGAGCTGGAGAATCACTCATGAAGTTAGTCGCTGATTTGAAGCAGTTTCTAATTCTAAATGACTTTCCATCTGTGAATGAAGCCATCCACAAAAACATTACTCTGTATAAAACACTTCAAAATGAGATAGACTCAAAGTTGTTGGCACTACGAGATGAAATGGCCGTTGACCTTTTCGAACTTGAAGATGAATATTATTCTTCAGCGTATAAATAGTGATGTGATCGTAACAGTATTTCAGAAATCATTAGGAAGTGAGATGTCCGTATCATTCATGTAATAAATGTCATCATCTTCACTCTGTGTTCTTGTTCTCTTGAATAGATTATGGTATGGTATTGTTGTTTAACGTCTCGCTCAAGAATATTTCACTCATATGGAGACGTCACTGTGTGCTGGTGAAGGGCGACAAATTTTGTCTATGCTCGGCACTACTGGCCGTAGAGCAGGGAGGGTTCTTTAACGTGCCAACACCTACTGTAACACAGGACCTCAGTTTTTACTGTCTCATCCGAAAGACGGGGATGGCCAACCATGGAGTGGCGCTACGCAACTTGAACCCGTATCTTTCGATTCGCTGTCGAACATGCTAACCACTCGGACACGGTGGCCCCCTTGAATAGATTAAAGAGGGTGTCTTGTTTAACAGAGTTTAGGCTCTTGGATGAAATAGTCAGAAATGGAATGGATTCTTGACCTGTTGCACAGCAATTTAACTTGTTCCCCCTTAAAGATACATTTGGACTTGCCTAAATCATTGATTTAATGAAGAGTCTATTATTTTTCAGGGTTGAATGAGTTAACTAACTTGACAACCTGGTTCAACATCACAACATCCATCATCAGCTAGTGAACTTTTCGCTTATGATTTTTGGAAAGGCACTCAAATCAATGCAGCTATTGACACAATGTAGAAATTTTGGATACGAGTCCTATCTTGAGGCATGATGAATTTTTCATAATTGAATAATTCAAACAAGGTGTTAGGTAGCATATGTTCTGTACCGTGGGTTGTATTGTTGTTTAAAACGTCCCACTCAGAAATCTTTCACTTATAAGAGATGTCACCATATGCCAGTGAAGGGCTATAAATTTGGACTATGCTCAGCACTTAAAGCCATTGAGTAGTGAGGGTTCCATAACATGCAAACACCAAGTGACATGGAACAGCCAATCAAAGAACAGTACAGATTCAAACCCGTGAGCTCATGATTAAAGGGTGAATGGGCTAACAACTAAGTCATGGTAGGCTCAGTTTCTTCTGAACTACCATAAAATAAAGCAATTTTTCATTTTCATATTTTAGACAAAATAAGGGTGCGAGCCTCAGCTCTGTTGCCCGCAAAATAATGGACACCAAATGAAATATGACTTATAAATAAATGTGTTTTATTTGGACGGAATGAATATCGTAACAATGCATTTCTAATACAAACTTTAAGTATATCCAAAACAACATCATCATTAATTAAAAAGTCAATAAACAAAATATCACAGACATCAGACTCAAACCAAGAAATGAACAAATAAAAAATTGCTGAATCAGCAATAAAATCGTAAAATCTTCTTATCACCTAGTACTTATCACAATATGAGTATAATTTCTAAAGTTTTTTTCTGACATATCGTCAGTGATGACATCTCATTACTCTGTTCTTAATTTAGACAATAATGAGGCAGAGTCTGAGAGTGCAACTATACAACAATAGACTATGTGGGGTATCTAGACTCTAAATCAAATCAATTGATTACCCCCCCCCCCCCCAATTACTTTCCTGCCCGAATATGTACACAAACTGAAACCTGAATAAGTTTGCTTAGAATCTGTGCAGCATGTGATAAGGACGGAATATTAGCTACAGTTTAAAGTGCTTGTTATCTTAGATATGTAATTACCTATACATTAAAGACAACATTAATGCTATGTACACTTTGTATGGTAAACAAACCCTTCCCTACCCTGTGTTTCCTATAAAAACCTTTTCAAATATGACCATAAACTTTGTTTTAAATATACATCAGACTTTTAACGGTCATTAATGGTTTCTTTTTGTTTAAGTATGGAGCACTTAAACTCTTCAGCCCTTTTCCGATGAAATCGCTATTTTGCAAGTCAACGCCAAGTAGTAGATTTACTTTCAAGGATGAATATTTCATTTGATGAATTAACTGATAATGCTCCATATTTCAATACTTATATAACTTCCACAGAAAATGTTTAATATGTCACAGAGACTCGAAAAGTTTTGATTGAAAGAAAACTCATTTCATTTTGAAAGCACAGAAACAGATTTAATATCTTTATCATGTCCAAATCCATGGTATAAAACAAACACCAGTTCCTGAGACATTTGTCTGCATCTGTAGAACTCTTATGTATTTGTCTGGAACTGTTGGTTCATTAAAGCTTCCAACTGATGAAGATTTGATGACTCTCACTTTGTGTTTGTCTGTTGCAGTTTGGCAAGAGCCTTCTCACAAGGGCCCATTATATCCTTGAAGAAAACAAGAAAAACAATGTTATTGTATTTTCAACAACAAAAAATGGAATAGTAAAATGAGGTTTTTTTACATCATAATTGTATCATTTTGATTCTAGCTTTCAAATTAAATTTTCAATGAAACAATCGGTTAGACCTGCTTGACATGTTGAAGGGCCTAGGATCAATAATTTACATTTATGAATTACTTTGTGGCTTCTTACAGTTCACTTTCATTTTTTCACTTATCTCTTGACGATTGAATGATAACTAAGTATATGTGTTATTTTATATTGAAACAGAAGACAAAAAACTGTAAACAAAATGCATCAATGATGGCCCTGATGCACACATATCACTGTTATAAAAGTGTCTGAAATGGTAAAAGCCAAGATCAAGGGCACGGAAGAAATACATGTACATTTGTGCCAAGAGATGGATCTTTTCAAAATCACATTGCTATCAAAGCCCTACGAATTTGGCCCAATTGTTATGATCACTGTTAAAGTAGTTTTCAAAGCAGATGTTGTACAATTGGCAGGGCACCATAAAAGAGTATAATTTACACAAGTCTGAGATCTCCCCAACTCCAGTCTCTCTGCTAATCAAGATTTAGGATTAGCTGGAATTCAGAAAATTCTCAGATTTAAGTAAATTCAAAAGATTTATGGTGCCAGCCTTAAGTCCTTCAATTTGCATAAACAGAATTGCTTAATTCATGTCATGTTTTTGCTGGACCATAAGGCATAAGGTTTCTATTAGTGATTGAATGACGATATCCTGTGCTAGTGCTATTTCAGCGGGAATATTATGCAAAGTTATGAGATAAGAGTACCACAAAAACTTTTTCGGTTGTAATGTGGTACATGAATGATTTTGATTAGATATTGAAATACATGTACTTTTTCAAAGAATAAAGAAATTTATATGTTGTCATACTTTTTCAAAGAATAAAGAAATTTATATGTTATCATAATTCAATTATTTGTAATTTACACTGAAATAAAATTTCTGCATAAAATGAACATAATAAACAACAACGTTTAGAAGAAAATGAGTAGACACGAGAAGATATTTTGCAGACCACATACTGAATCAACAACATATACTTGGGAAGTATTCTGGGTAAGAAAGTAAAGAATGTCACATCAAACAATTATCAAGAAAGCAAATGTGTGAAGCTTAAGGTATTCAAAATATAATCATTTAAGATAAATAAAATCTGTTGAAGTCTCTGGTCTTATTTGACTCTCTTTTCAAAAAGATATGCAAATTCAGTTTTAAGAACAATGAAGACTAGCTGTGAAGAAAGTTAAACAGTTTGTGAATCTTAATTGATTTTCACAGCAAAACTCTGCAGCTGAATACTTTACCCGGTTGTCACGGAAACGTTTGAAAATTTCTGAGAGAAGATCTGGTCCAACATTTAAGTGTCGCATTTCAGCTCGTACATCATCTACACAACCAGGGATCGATAGAATATAGAAAAAACATCTACCATTAGCAAAAACCAAAACAAGCATATATACTGTGTACGAAACCATACAACACTAAGAAAGATAACTCTGTCTCTCTGGGTTCAAAATTGCTAGGACCTCTGTCTTCAAAAAATATATTGTAGCTTTTGAGAGGACAATATTTGAATTGGCTGATTGATTTTATTGTTATAAAATATTATACTCATCAATCTTTCAATTATAAGGAGATATCAATCAAATATGCTAGCTACATGCGCGGATCCAGGATTTTTTTTCGGGGGGAATCGATATTTTCCAACTTGAAAAAAGGATAATACCAACCCTGTTAAAGTGAGAAATTAAGCATAATTGACCATTATTAATATACATTTTGCCAATTCCAGGGGGGGTGTCTGACAAATAGAAATGAATGTCTATGGGAAGTAAGTAATACATGTTATCCTACATATCATGACAACCATATTTGCTTGTCAAAAACACTATGTCATTGACCTTGAGACTATTTGTTAGAAGCGTAAATACTGTGCCACTGAAATATTTATTTAAAAATACAAATTAACCCTCTATTACTCAGGGTTTATTGATAACAGCTATGGGTGAAATGACTGAGAGCAATCAGACTGTTTGATGATACCATATGAAAGGTGGGTTGTGGGTGGGTGGGAGTATTTTATTGTTATAATAACTGGCTTGTTTGGTCAGCAATTTTGTCCAAGAAAAAAGAATTACCTTTTGATATAGATGAATCACTCTGACTATAACAATGACTGATATGTTATTGAGAATTACCAAAATTGAAGCAAGATGTGATCTCCAGATTATATTCTGATAAATAGATCTATCAGGTAATGTGTTCCTATTGCCCTTTAAGACTGAACACTCAGATTGCATAGAAACTCAGACAGTCGTTTTGAAAAAAAAAATTATTTCAGAATTCTAAACACATATGTTTTCGTTAATTATTGTTTTCTGCTTTATAACTCTTGCAATATATCAAAAACTAGCTCTACAAAACTCAAGCCTGAATGACAAACAACAGCAAAGGAAATTAATGACCTTGAAATATTTAACAACCATTGTTAATACAGAGTGATACTGAAAATAGATTATAATTTACATACCCCCTCAATACAACCTGTCTACATTTGTATATACATAAATCATTCACCGTGTTATTGTCCAAATACAATATTTCACAATATTGGTGCAAAATTAAAAATCCCATCAACCAGTATCTTTGATTATCGACATTGCAATGATACATGTATGACAGACTTGATCTGTGAAATGGTAGGATAATATATTGAATGGAGAAAATTTTTTTCTGTCCATGAGAAAAAATTTTGTCTTTTGACAAAAGCATTTAATATGTGTACTGGAGAGGTACTTTTTAGTTGGAACATTAACTTTTAGAAGGAATTTATTTCCAAAAATATGTAATAAGTGTGATATCTCACCAGTAAAACAAGAGCTGTCTCACCAGTGAGATAGGACATATCTCATTAGATAGGAAATGTCTAGTAAGAGAGGTCAGACATGTCTCACCAGTGAAAATTTAGGTCATATTTCAGAGCTACCGGTAAGACATATCTCATAGATGAGATGGGACAGGTCTTATTAGAGAGATATGACATGTCTCACATGATAGATAGGATATATCATAACAAATAAGACATGCCCCGTAAGCGAGATGGAACAGGTCTCACCAGAGAAATAGGACATTTATCACAACTGACAAGAGAGATAGGAAATATTTCACAAGATAGATAGAAAATGTCTCACAAGAAAAGATTGCAGATAGGACATATCTTTCATATGAATATAATAACAAGGGTCAGGCTATGTCTCCGTGATGGATAGGACGTCTGATAAGTGAAATAGGACATGTCTCGTAATCTTATATAGGATGTGTCCTCCAATAGACAGGATATGTTTCATAGGTCAAATAGGATGTGTCTACCAATTACAGATAGGACATATCTCATAAGTCATATAGGATGTGTCTTCAAAGAGACAGGATATGTTTCATGGTTCAAATAGCATGTGTCTTCAAATTAGAGATAGGGCATGTCTCATAAGTCATATAGGATGTGTCTTCAAAGAGACAGGATATGTTTCATGGTTCAAATAGCATGTGTCTTCAAATTAGAGATAGGACATATCTCATAAGTCATATAGGATGTGTCTTCAAAGAGACAGGATATGTTTCATGGTTCAAATAGCATGTGTCTTCAAATTAGAGATAGGGCATGTCTCATAAGTCATATAGGATGTGTCTTTCAAGAGATAGGACTTTTCTCATAAGTCAAATAGTATGCATCTTTAAAGAGATTGGGCATGTCTCATAAGTCATATAGGATGCATCTTTCAAGAGTTAGAATACATCTCATAAGTCATATAGGATTTGTCTTTCAAGAGATAGGACATGTCTCATAAGTAAAATATTATGCATCTTTCAAGAGTTAGGACATCTCATAAGTCATATAGGATGTGTTTTTCAATTGAGATAGAACACATCTCACAAATGAGATACATATCTCACAAGTGAAGTAGGACAGGAAAATGGAATATTCAACATAATTCTCTAAACTACATGTATTTTTTTACAATGGTGAATTTCATTGTATGAGAGTATAGAGTTTTAAAAAAAGAAATGACAATAATAGTTACAACATTGCAATTCAGATTGGCATATTTCTGAGTGCAGAATATGACTGATATTACATATAATAGATAACGATTATGAAGGCATTTTTAAAACCATACCCACAATAAGCATGTACTCTACCTACACATTCATTATAGCAAGCATATATAGGAAATACAACGTCAGCTCAACCACATGCCAACTACACTGTCACAAGTGACGAGATCGAGAACAAGCACAAAGCTGAGAATCCTATAGGGAATAAGTGAGCATAAAATCAAACTGTTAATCTACATTCATATCTAATATCAATTTTTTTGTTTTTGTTTTGTTATTTTTGTATATTTACTTTGTTTGCATTTAAAAATAAAAATATGAAGTTTTAATTGAACAAAAGTCTTTAAATTTAAAAAAAAAACAGTAAAAGTTTTGTACCTTATGAACATGTACTTGATTATACTGGATAATTGTTTTCTGACCAAAAATTTTTTAAAAAATAAAAAAATGCAAGAAAGAAAAAAAAATCTAGAGTGGTCTCCCTTTTTCAATCGCTTGATTCTTGCCCAGTGCTTGACTCTCTCTACAAGCTGTGACCCAAAGTTTAACAAAACAATATATACAGTGGGTTTTCTCTTTTGTTACCTCATTTTTGAAAAACTTTTGCTGCATTTCTGTGATAGGTTTCATTACCTGGTAGCTGACTAAGTCTATACATATATCGTCTATAAGAATTAAGCACAAAATCTATGTTAATTACCATCGATTCACTATATACACCCGATTTCCTAATTTTTTTTTTCAAATTTGTCACTTGTCCTAGGTTTGATCTGATGCCAAAATGTAAACAAATACATCTACGATATAATAATCATAACCAAAGAAAACCGTGAAAAATATATATGGAAAATGGTTCATTTATTCTATCAGGATCCGGTGGATTTTTTAAGGTATGAAGCTCTAAAAATAGATTACCTAAAACACATGCTTAGGGACTGTCAATAAATGTCTCATGCATTAATTAAACAAAATTTATGACTAACCTAAAATACAAGATATCAATATGCATATGATATACAGTAAAGTAATATGCCGTGTTCTCGCTCAGTTCTCATTGAATAATGGATTTCTTCTAAACATGAATTCCTTCACAAAGACATTTCTTTGCATATTTTGCCTCTCAAGACAAAATTACTCTTGCAGCCGACCTACTTTCGAATACCGTGTAACTGTGTGGATGACAATTGGTGGTATTGTATGGTATTGTTGTTTAACGTCCCACTCAAGAATTCACTCATATGGAGACGTCACTGTGTGCCGGTGAAGGGCTACAAATTTTGCCTATGCTCGGCACTGCTGGCCGTAGAGCAGGGAGGGTTCTTTAACATGCCAACACTTACTGTGACACAGGACCTCGGTTTTTAATGTCTCA
>JACSZP010001929.1:2446-12981 GCA_016161895.1 Pinna nobilis
TTATTATTATTATTATTATTATTTTATTATCATAATTCATATCAATGCTATTTTTTATTTTTATCATGATACATGATTATGAGTATTTTTATCATTATTATTATCATTATAATTACTTTCAATATTATCACAATATATCATATCACCTGTGAGTGATAGTGGTTTAATTTTTATATATAGAATTTACATAACCATCATTACTTAATGTATCTTTCTGATATATTTACATTCCACAACTAATGGTACACTAATGAAGTAGAGGTTACGTGTAAAAAAAACTTTCGCCTCATTAATGTTTTCGTATTTCTTATTTCCATGTCCTTACTTTGATAAAGATTGCAATGTGTTCGTAGCACAAAAAACACGAGGGAACATCTTCTATAGCCTATATAATAACAAACTAAGATTACATATTGTTGCTATGGTAAGGTAGAATTTGACACTCTATCCCTATTGTATCGGTAATAGAGTTTTACTTTCTAAAAACATTTTCATTTCCTTGGCTTTTTCAGTACTGGAGTGTCAAGCACAGCTTGAGCTTGACTTAGCTCGATAATAAAATTGAAATGAGTGAAGTCAAATAGACTAGAAACCAGTAAAATAAATACAATTCATAAGGCGTGGTAAATACATGATCGCATTCATCCCAGTCCTCCCCCTAATGATTGGTTCCATAGCATTAACTCACTGACGTAAAAAAGACATTCTAATGTTAAGGTAAGAACTCAAGTGCATCGTCTCAAATTTAAGAATACTTAAGAGCCGGAAAATTGAGGAACAAAAAGATGGAAAAGTGGTTTTCTGTTATATGAAATAAGACACAGACAGCGTTAATAAAAACGAATCAACTTAGATATTTTATCTTGATTAACTAAATTTATCATTTTGTATTATTCAGATTTTTGGAAATACTCATTTTGTTGAAATCACTTTGATATTGAGAGTTAGGTTCAATAATATTTCGTCTACGTCCTTTACTTTGAATCTTCAGGGAGAAACAGTGAAGAGGTAGTCGAGCTCGGGATGCAATAAGCTTCTTTTCAAATGAATCGCTCGACTATTAGCAAATTAACGTTATCAGTGCCAATTTGCAAAGATTGGGCGAAAACTAGCTGATGAAACGATTATGACGAGGCTAATCTTTAGGTATAACCATTGCTCCTGCTGAGTACAATCAGTCGTCCGAACAGTCCAAATCTAGGCAATACCACTGGGAAATACAGACTACGTTTGATGATGGGGGTTAGGGTAATTCATGTTTTGCAACGCTTAATGATAATACCAAGAAATTCCGTCTTCTACACTTGTTCTTGTCGTATCTTTGGTGTCACAGAGCGTCATGCTAATTTTCTTACTCCTATTTGATCTTTTTAGCAAGTGAATTCTTTACCTCGCTATTACAAACACATAATTAGGTGCATTGGGAGTGAAACTTAGATAAAGGGAACACGGTTTGGTTCTGAGTGCGTAATTAAGTATGCTTTACAAATCATTTCCGTCAAGGAATAAATAAAGTGAAGATGTTACTTATCCCGTACTATCAATATATCAATCTGCAATAGTAGATGTAATTTTCAAAATGATAAATAAACATATAAAATTGATAAAGACTAAATTTCCCATTATAATGATAGTCATTTAAAATAGAATAAATGAAGTATTACAAAATATACAAAAGGCAGTAGTTTCGTACGGGAAAGAATTTCCTGACCAGGCTTGTATAGTCTGTATTTTAAGGAAGGCAATATCAGATAAAATGCAACATTATTTATTATATGTACTGCCATATCCTTCAAGTTTATTTTCTTAAAAAAAAAACTTCCTATCGACATCAGTCACATAAGCAAGGAAAAAAGATTGGTACATATAAAAAAAATCCAGGAATTGTTTTAAAAGAAATATGCCTACAGAGACAAATAAAATACCTATCGTAAATTGAGGATATATCAAATACAGCATACCAAAATATAGGAAACAATTCAAATATCTGGAAAAGTAAGAAAAAATTGACGACTGCGTTTTATATCCATTCCATCTTAACATTTCAAAAATCTATAAATAGAAGTGTAATTACATGTACATATAATTCATATGGCATCATTTTATTTACAGATCTTGAAGGAGGATTTATTAGTGCTCAGGATTATTAAAAATCCATATAACTTTATGAATCTCTATAAAACTTTTCAAACAATCAATCAATTTAGAATTCAATAATTTCTAATACAAATGCTCCCTAAAACTCCATCAAAAGGACATTTTAATATATGAGTAGTAAGTCGAGAGTCATCACATTATTAAAGCCCATAAACCATACACGAATCTGGCGAAAAATATCGGTACTAAACTTGAGCTGTCCATGTTGAAATCTTTAGAAATTTTGGGGATACTTTTATGAGGAATAGAAGTTAATGTTATCTCTCGTTGTAGAAATGTTTCTGTATAGATCTCTGAACATATTTATGACCATTGTCCAGACGGTGTTACCTGGACAATTTAATCAAATTAAGATAAATTGTCAAATACCAAATTTGTCATAAAATATCAGCTGTTTCCCTTACAAAGATCCAATCAGGAAGAAAATACCTTCACCATCAAATACAAAAAATAAAAAATGTAGATTTTGCTACGATACGGCAGCAACTAAACAAGTTCAAAGGTATCTCACCTTTTGCCCCCTTCGGCAGTGATCGAAATCAGTAAATGATGGAGTCCATTCGTCAAAAAAGAAGTACAAAAAGTTTTCTTTTTTAAGTCCCTTCCATCAATTTTTTTGTTCATCTTTATCCCACAAATTCGTGTTCATTAATCACATGGGCCTATGAATCGAAACCGCAGATCAGCTAAATCACTTCGTTATTGCGCCGATTTCTTGAAGATTGTTTATTTATTTAACGTCTTTTGTCTAAATAAGATGTACAACATTTGTTTCCTGTTCAGTGCAAAATCAGAGATTTACAATTACATAACATTTATTTCACTCCGGGCAAACCCATTTATATTTCTTAAATTTTCTTTAGAAATTTCAATACTTTCCTCATGAAAAAAAAATGTTTCAACTTATTTTTTCTTACTCAAAGATCTTAATCTAGAACCGGAGATGCCTCGTTAGAGATTGTAAATGGTTTAAACATCCACGATTCCGCGGTTGAATATTTGTCAAAATATTGTTGAAAATTTGGGTGGGATTTTGTTCCATTTTATTTTTAGAATACATCAGAAAACCACGCAGTTTGGCAAATATCCGTTTTCATTAATATCTTAGCATCTTTTTTAATTTCGAAACTATTATGATAGATATAATTAATTTATGTTTATTTATTTTTATAGTTCATTCTTTTTTAATCTTATGTCATATAGTTATCAAAAAAGGTACCACAAGAGAATTTATAAAAGAAATAAATATATTAATCAAAATATGACTGAAATAAAATATGGATCAGCTTATAATTTTTGAATGATAATGCTAAATATATCTTAAGTTCAGATATGTATGAATAGCATGAAATGGATACCTTTGATCCTGGTCGGCTTTCGAGCGAAAAATCCATTACAATTGCCTGGTGGTAGGGAGTATGTTCCATAGGATGGGGCTACTGAACTGAATCTGCACGCTGCGTTTGGTACGGGCCCCACGGTCGGGTATGCACACGCACTATTAAAATCACAATACGTTCCTTGTTTGTAGGTGTGTTGATAAGCGTAGGGTACTGTATCTCCAAAGTAAAGCATGTCCATATCTTTTACAATTACAAGTTAAAAATTTGATACCAAATGCCTCAGAAATCACAAGTTACAGGCAGACTCGCAAGGGCCAATCAAAGCTTCAAAGACGTCGTGCATTAAATGCAAAATGTAATATAACACCGATAGTGTATTGTGATAATTCTCCCATCGAGATCAAATTTACCACTTTCAACGTCAACTTATGTAAATGATGTCCATTGTGAAATGTACACTCGAGTTAAACATCAAAGTTTGTGAGAGCAAAAGTGTCAAGTAATTAATATACACGTTTCACTTTCAAGAAATGTCCATTGGTATAATTCATAGTCTGAACGCGATGCGTGACGAATCTTAGAATACCGATGCTGGCGCATAGGAAGGCAATGCTCTAGCTGGAACCATACCGCAAAAGCGAGAAAGCCACACTAGTTGTAGAATGATGCATTTCTATCCCCGATACGAATCGTTACAACTTCACCCAACCAAACCGACAAGCAGAGGAATGTTTGTTATTATGGCAAAAGAAATATATTATTTTTCTTTCTTCTTCCTTTTTATCCGTCAAAAGCAAAAATAGAAGTGACACGTGTTACTGTCCAAAGTCAAACAGTTTTTATACATATATGAATTCATGAATCAATGAGGTTGACGTTCATGAAGGGAAATCGACATTAGCCTCGTACAGATATCTGGAGTTTTATCCAACAAAAATCATTCCCCTTAATCCGATTTACGCCGTTACTGCATGAGGCCAATCTCTTCTTTTGACTCTGAGATGAAGCATTGAGAGACGCGGCTTATACGATGGAACCTAGGGACTGCGATAAATTCAATAAATAAGTCTATTCCACTCTTTTTCCATACAAGCATGTTATCCCCGCCAAATATGAAAATTCAGGTGAAATTGGTGTTGATTACTAAATTAAAAATTTAGAGATTAATTCGTGGGAAAATAGAGTTGACTAAGGGTATGAATATATTCCCCAGCATGAGAAAGCTTTGACGAGACTCGAGACTTGTTGGATACTCTCTCGGGTGTTTTTAAATGACACTTTTAACTATATTAATTTTCTTTTATCAAAGAGGGTGGCAGTGTCATCAATTTACAGTATGATAATGGTACAAGCTTATCTGTGATATGTGCAATTAAACGATAGCGACAAAAATAATCTTCATTAGGGGTAAATAAGGGTCTTTACAGCATCTCTGGGATGAGTTTAAGTGTTCCCCAGAGAGGGTGTTCTCACTGATGCGGCTCTGCGTTTAAGATATGAAGGCAGTACGTGCATCCCTATTACGTAGATTGGTGACTTTGTGTAGCATACACCATTATTCTGATAAATGAACAAAAAGGTGATAGGTAAATTAAAAGACTCCGAAAAACTCGCACTTTGATTAAGTGTTTAATCCGCCAGCAGTTATTGAAAGCTACTTTTGTCTTAATAAATCGAGATTTAAATGTTAACACAAAAATTCCCAGTCTTTTTATTAAAATGTTTAGATATGGCGTTGATCTATAGTTGATTTGTTCTTTATATCTATATATATTTTTTTAGCTTTGTACGTGTATTTTCAATTTTCTCTGTAACGGAAAGTGTTTCCCACGATGTTTAAAAACTCAAAGTAGGTACCTCTATTATAAACTGAGAGAGAATCTTTTCTTTTGAGAAATACACCAGTGAATAATAAAACATGAATTTGAAGTAAACCGAAAATAAAAATTACAAAAAAATGTTTTGCCATCATGATTTAGCATTATGTACAGATGTATACATTTAAAAAAAAAACTACAAAAGCATCTGACAATATTAAAGACTTTTTCTTACTGGTTTAGCATGAAGATCCGGATCATTTTTAAAGAATAATTGTCATATATATTTTTTATTTTATTTTGTCATTAAGTAAATCGTTTGATGCTATAAAATCGAAAACTTGTTAAAAATTAATGATTATTTGATTCCGTCGCTTATTTATTTCCTTGTCATTTAGCGCAAATTTATCTATTTCCCTGGCTCCAATTAAGTCATTTATTGTACCATGTACCTTTTATAGCATACAGATATCTTTTGACATTTATAAAAACTAAAAAATTCTGTAAACGGAACAAAGATGTGTATCTTCATTTTAAACCCGCTCAAACAGAAGTTAAAATCTATTCTATAAGGTTTTTTTCTTACATGTATTTAATAGGAAACAAACAGCACTTTAAAAGCAAATTCCTCTAACAAGTTTCATCCATTATATCGCACACGTGTCGAGAAGGTAATGGCTGGACCCACACAATCCCTCATCACTTACCACTTTCAAATTGTGTAGCACTTATTTTGGATTGCTTGTATGTATAAACAGAGAACGTTACGGTTCTATACTTAAAAGTATGCAAAAAAGAAGATATTCAACAAAATGGATTAGCACTCTCTCTCTCCCTCTATCCATCTTCTATCTTTTGATGCCTCTTTACATATTGGGTCCTCCAAATGAATAATCTCAATTATTCACCATAAATTAATCCTCTTTTTCATATTTTGGTGGCTCGCGTTTAAAGCGGCAATGAAGCATAACGATCCCCTATGCCGACATTAACGAATAAGATCTAAATTAAAACATTGTCTTTAAAATCACATTAGGTTCAGATGTCATTACCGAGGGCTTGTTGTTGCAGCTTATTAAGATGACAGTAAAAAAGTTGCTAGCAGGGCGTAGAGGCTACACAAGGCGAATTACGAATGCTCAATCGCATGTCAGATTTGATAAGTCAGTCAAGCGCACCATCGCATCGCGTAATTGCATTTATTTTCTGCATTACAACTGAATGTCTAAAATGCCAATTTTGACCGTTTTTTATCAGAAAATTAGCAAATCTTGACTTATTTTTATCATACTATAAATAACAACACGAATATAAGTTTCCTAAACATATTTGATAAAAAAAATTGTGTGCTGAAATATTGGTCGATTACCTATCATTTTCAGATTTTTGACATAAAACGCAATTTATACATACATGTACCTCTACAGCATCTTTGTAGTAAGGCTCTAGTCTTACGAAATATTTGCATTTTATTAACATTAGTTGCTTCAACACGGGAACGAATATTTTGCTTAAAAAATTGTTAACTTACGGAAATTCTATACTGTGCAAAAATATAAAAAAAAGAAACCTTTGTGACTCAAGCAAAGTTTGTGTATACATTCAAATAGATGCATAAAACCTGTAGGTAAACCGACTTAGAATGTAAATATCATTTACAAAATGTCTTTAAATTCAGATTCACGCGTAGATTTGAGAAAAAATAATTTTACAAAGAACTTCTGAAAATTCAGATTTTGAAAAACATAGTTTAAACGCAATTAAAAAAATCCAGTCTGTTTTTCAGTTTATCCCCCCGTATTTATTGATTATTCACTGATATTGGTAGTTGTACGTAAACAAAACTTTGTTATTTTTCAGTAGTTAGTTATTTACTTCAATTCACAAACGACTGACAAATTTTATATTAATGAGGTTATCTCCGTCACTGGTTATACGCGAGTCCAAGGTCATAGGTCAGTGTAAAAATCAACGGTGTCAGCCTATAACCTACCTCAAGCAGCCCCCCCCCCCCCCTCCGTCCCAGCGTCTGTTCTGCTGCTATCATTGCAAATTCTATCTTATGATGAAGTAAGATGCATCTTTTGATAGAAGACTAAATTAATATAATTCCTAGTTCGTGTCAGCTATATTTTTTATCATAATCATTTAAATTTACCATTGAACGGGAATTGTGGATTTTAATTGATATATAAGATATAGAAAAATAAGATCCCCCTGCATGGATGAGCTAGCAGCTCGCGATATTGTAAATTCGAATCCTATAGTCTGACAGGTATAATACTTCTGTGGAGTGGTGTAGCCTCTATGAGACTCTGACAGACTGTGTGGTCAGACTCAATAAAGGTATCACTATGACAGCTTGCATCAACTTAACTCTACATGAACTTTGCGCCTCGTCAGAATTATTATTTATTTCTATTTTTTATGACCAATTAATCAACAATTACATATTTGTCTTACAGATTTTATAATATTTCATCTATTTAGAGTTTCATGCATATAAATAAGTGTTTTGTTTAAACGAAAACAAATGTTCCCCGGGATGCGATTCCGTGTCCTAAATAGCACCGCCATATTAAGGAAAGCTGATATCCCCTATGTCGTCTGTCATATCACATGCATATCTGCAACACCTTGTAATTAATAAACAAACCAACGTCCACAAAATAACCAACATGCATTTCAGTATTATTAGCATTGGAGAACAGGTTTATGGGAAACTGGAAGTGTTACATTTAAAGAAATTACAGATAAATTTCCACTGGACGTTTTAATGTGTTAGATTGAAATGAAATAATTATTGGAAACGTAATATAAAATATTTCTTCACGTACCATTTGCGCTGAACAGGACGGTTTCTTCTGAAGATGAAATATATAAAATTTTATTAGATTTTTCTACAAACATAAAAGTATCAACTCGAAGATCTAATCTACATCAACTAGAAAAAATACAAAGTGAAACAGACTGATCAGTAGATTTAAGATTCATCATCAACGACAAGGACAGCTCGAAATCTGAATCCTTGTAGGCGGTACGTTCCTATAACATATACATCCAAACGCATAAAAGCTCCTTAAAGAGGCGTATAGACACGCCTCCTAACTGCTGCAAGCACAAATCTGCATAGGAGGACCCGCCCACGAGGAACGCCTTCAGACTCTCGTGTTTACAAGCGAAGTAAACAAGGCTTGTATGCAAAAACCAACGGACACATTTCTTAGGTAAACTATCTTAAAGAAAATTGTCAACAGAACACTATTCTTCATAATACCAAGATAAGAGATTACGATACGTATTTTTTCGCTTAAGAGATCTGGAAGATGATCAGAAAACGGTACTATATTTTACACAATAAAAAACCTAGTATCTGTGATACCAGAAGATTTGATTGGCTGCAGTCACGCGATGTCTAACATAAACGGGATGCCAAAGGTTCAAAGGTTAAATATGTCCCACAATGACACGACTTTATGAAAAATTATATATATATAAACACTTATTCATGAAATTTCAATAAAACGCCCTTGTAATAATAGAATTAAAATCAGTATAAATACAAATTCAAAAGGGAAAAAAATAAACCCAAAACTCTGTACTGTATGTTTTTGTTATTATATGTTAGGTCTACAATATATTTCAAAGTATGATTAAAACACACGAGCTTTTAGACAACTGAAGACCAGAGTATGTATGTGTGCCCTGACGTAGGCCTACATCCGTGTTTTAGCTTCAGGTGAGCATATTCTTGTGTTTTGTGCATACGTGTTTCGTTGTTCCTACAATCTATCGGAGATAGCTGTCAGAGAAGAAAGCATGCCTAACATAGACTTAAATTAATTTTTTTACAAGTTGACTGACAAACCTTCCAACATTTTAGAAAATGGGTTAAGCTTGATGTGAACCACAGAAATGAGGGTTTGTGTTTGGGTCACAATGGTCTTAGAATAACACCTCTTGGGAGGGTATTCTATGTGTATGTATACTCAAAGAATCTAAACATTCAATCTAATTAATATATACTTTACAAATAATTCGATAAACAGTGTGTTTCCCTTCTTTGTCAAACTACAGGAACATAGCTTCAAAATACTGAGAATATTCTCATTTCCGCCTGCTCAACCAATCAGATTTTAGCATTATCCAAAGTTGAATTACATTTAACTATTTTGAGCTGAGTAGTTAATATGTTCCATTACCCCAGACCCAGTGTGTGTTCATCCATGCGCATTGTTCAGTTAGTGAGCTTTTACAACTAGTGCGTGTGTGACTGAGTGTTTTATAGCGTACAGCCGTACTGCGTGTGTACCATTATTGCAAAGCCGTCAAAAAGTCTAAGAAACCATTAATCATTAATTTCAGGTAAGAGCTGTAGAATCTGCCTTAGCTATGCTCAACGATTGCAAATAAACTCGAATCCTTATTAAAACAGGCATCCTATTGATACATACAAGTAAACAAGATTTGTAGAGTAAGAAAAAGTCGCTAAATCAGGAATAACTCGCAGAAATATTATAATTCATGTAGTCATGATTTGACAGAAGTGCATTGATACATGTACCGAATGGAAACAGCTAAAACACATTGGAACCTCGACTAGGAGACCCCCAAAGCATGCAGAACTGTCAATTCAGTCTTTTTATATTTAGGGAAGGTTTTTTCAGCCTCATTTTTAAGACCATCTCACAGATCAATTGTGGCTAGTTACTTAGGGTGATCTGAATAGCGAGGCTCCACTTTGTGTACTGTACAACGTTAGATTTCCATACCTCAAAATAAACGTTGCCGGATAAATAAATACAGGTGTACGTTGTGTTTTAAGGAACTTTTCATTTTACACTTGTGCGCATGCAAAAGGTTATTTTATTCTAAACGGGATTATTGATACCGGTATCCAAACTCCAGTACCAGAATATCGTAGTCAAAATTTGAAAGTCCCGGAAGCGATTTGAGACTTGGTACATGAAGCTTAGCTCCACTTGATCGTGGTCATGTAAATGTTTCGAGGGAATCACCACGTTCATCGCAATGCCAATAGAACGTTTGTAAATAATAGCAGTAACATGGGGGGGGGGGGGGGGGGGGGGGGGGCAAACCGACGTTTGACATTGATTACGCCTACGGTAAATGGCTGTTTTCTCAGAAAATGACAACATATTGCGTACGAAATTTAAGTTGTTTGTTTGTTTTGTTGTTGTTTAACGTCCCACTCAAG
>JACSZP010001929.1:13071-31480 GCA_016161895.1 Pinna nobilis
CGATTCGCAGTCGAACACGCTAACCACTCGGCCACGGAGGCCCCACGAAATTTAAGTAACGGCGATGAACTTAAAACTTGTGAAGTATAATATCATGTTTTACGTAATTATACAACCTACAAAGAATTAATTAATATGATACATGTTTAATTTAAACTACTTATCATACTACAACGCCTAAACCATCGAACTTCCTTTCTATTTTTAGCGAAAAAAATTCTCGGTCATTTTCAAGTTTCTCTTTGCACACGCTAAGGATAGCGTACCGTACACAACCTGTTGTCATTTTCCCCAGACCGGTTCTCGTTTTGAATTGAAGTGCCATAAATTGGAAAGGAACATTAGGAACCTTAATATAATGGCCACGTATCTGATGGACCGGAACTGGTCCTATTTGCAAAGTGGTACTTGGATTGAAGTCTTTTCAGACTACCAGAAATTGAACAGAATCCCAGTTAGCCGTATTTCAATTCAAGGCGATCCCCATTAGTCACTGTGAAAGGTCCTAAGACGAGTTCAAAAGCCGTTAAAAAAATGCATGCACGAATTATAAATTTGTATTAAAAGCCAATGAACAGGTGATAAAATACATGTGCATGCTGCATTTTTTTTTTAAATTATAATGATTTATTGACCCATTTTGTGATAAATCAATCAAAATATAAGACATTTCATACGTTTAAAATGACTAGTCTTGTCAACAATTTATATTCAAGAAGACACCAACATTACTGATCAAAATTTTACAACATACTCCATACCCAAGATTGTGTAAGCAAAGAACTTTAAACTACATGTACATGCACGGTGTTTATCTTTTACATCGTGAAGATGGCATTTCTTTCGTATAAATCCCCCAAAAGGTCATTGTTGAAAATTCTTAATTTGAATTAAAGACACCGGACTTTTTAAAGTATGCATTTAATTCATCTGTGAAGAAAAAGGAGAACTATAAAACCTTCGTGAAAAGTGTTATCGTTACGTTAATGCATTATCAACGATTCATCAAATGAATGCATGCCACCTGGCGAGACGTTGATAAATTAAACGTTGTATGATAACTCGAATTGTACGAAAACTCAAACCGGTGTAATAAACGCCATCTTAGATGCATGTTTAACACAAGGGTCCACTTTGAGGTTACATGGTGTATTATAAGGGCTTCAAGTAGTCATGCCGCACAGTCCCGTCAACTTGATCTGAGACTCAAAGGCCACCAGTGCGTGCGGTCCTATATTCAGTGTAATGGATTAAGAAGATCCAGCGTTAAGATCTAAACTCCGAATTCAACTAATTGAATAAATTTGAAATGAATGTTACTACAGTAAATGGTAATTCTTCGTAAAAAACGACATATGTGTGTTCACAGTACGAAATGTTAACACTACCAGAATTAGAAACAGGTATTTCTCTTTGAGTGTTTACAAGTAAATGTTTGAGAAACGTCATACTCAAAAATGCTGGCCAGTCATTAATGCTATGCATGAGATGAACCATAAAATTTTTAATTCTGGCTGTAAAAATAACAGTTCTATTACCAGAAATAACTTTGTTAAAAAACATTGCTCTTTATATGCTAATAGATATACTTGTTCATGTAGTTATTTGACAGAAACTTAAAAATCCAAGGAATGTTCCAAAATCCAAGTCCTAATAAACATGATAAGTTGAGGAATAATAACCATGTCTATGTTGGAAAACAATTGCAAATCCCCAATGAGATGGGACCAGGTGTCCGGAAGGAGTCAACGCCCCCTATCGGCATGTCACATCCGTCACAAATGCTCCATGGAAACCCTACCTATATCAAATGAAGTGCTATGACAAAGGATATCACAGTTAATATAAATATCAAAGTTACTCGTCGAAAATTAATAAATGCCAATTTTTTACTTTATTCCAAATTTTCACTTTCGAACAGACCGCTTAATGAATGTAGATTATGTTTTCTTCAATTTTTCCTATTTATCATTGGATCTTGGATGCGTGCATTGACAAGAAAACCATTTTCTGGCATGGAAACTGTCCAGCGTTAAGTTTTGAGTCTCTGATTTTGAATAGTGTAGTGTCTTTATTACGATAATAGCACGAAAAGGATTTGGTTCAAATTTAGGTACATGAAACAGAAAAAAAGGAACTCACACTCTTCGAACTCTTTAAACCCCTATATTAGCAACCTACAATTTGAGGTCGTGACACTGAAACGAGTGCGCAATTACCGATCTGTGAAGACATCAAAACGGAAGTATGGGAATCTATAGCAACGTGTTATTTACTATAGATAAGGAGGATACGATTAGACAGGGGCGTGTCGCACGAGATAACGTCCAGTTTGATGGGTCACTCTGCTTCAATATCAATAATATGACATTTTGTTATTATGAAGTATAGATCTTTGAAAATTAGCCCTACTCAACATCTTCATTTATGCATTATTCTTCCCGGTTCCAACTTACTGTGTGGATCATAAGCCGTCTTGTATGGAAAAATCAACTTGAAATTAGAATTGCTGGTTGACAAAGAATGAAATATACAGTTGTATTTTGTGTTAATTGTAGGAAAAATTGAAATATAGACAGACTTGAATGTTTCATAAACTCTTAATTTAATCTGCGATAAAATACAATTTGATTTAAATAGTCGTAGTCATTCTAATGCTAAAAGGTTAGTGATTAGCTGTCTACAAATGTCCAATTCAATAATAGAATATGAAAAGTTATTATACATGACAGTTCCATTAAATTTTGAAGTATAATTGACAAGGTATAGGGCTAAAATGATCAGATTCCATATTTTCACCACATAGATCTAAATTCCCAAGGTTGACATTATTTTAATGATACATTCATATTGAAAATTTTGTTTAGACAAAAACAAAATTATTGAACAATTAGGGACTAAATATTCGAATTTAATTCAAATCAATAGTCGCAATGAATTGTTCATTGACCTTGACTATGGCAGAAATTTACGTAGATATAAATGTGAAATGACTATTTATCACAAAAATGGTCAAAAATGTCATTTTAAATGTACAAGTACAAGTGTAAGATATTTACTTACATAAATTGGAGTAACACAACTTAGGCTTTGGTGATAATATTAAGCATAATGTTTACATTGTGATTTTGCTTTGTATGAAATAAATATTTCATTATGCAAAATTCCAAACGTCTCTCACATTTTCACATTAGAATAGCAAAGTGCCGAACACAGGTGGATGAGATATTCGATTACACGCATACTTTTGTTAGAATTAACAACAGAATTTGTTTTATGGTCTATACATCTCCAAAATTGGAATTCCACTATCTTAAAAGACTGCATATATAAACGACTACTTAAAATTGATTTACGAAACTACACAAATGTTCCGACAACTCATTAAATACAAAATAAAGAAAGAAAAATATGTAGAGTGCTGATTTGAGTGTCCAAAAACTTTGCAAAAGCAAGATAGTTGTTTAAATGGTGATATTTACTAAGGTCAAAAGTAATATATCTCCGGGGGCCTCCGTGGCCGAGTGGTTAGCGTATTCGACTTCGAATCGGAGGTCCGGGGTTCGAATCCGCGTAGCGCCACTCCGCGGTTGGCTGTCCCTGTCTTTCGGATGAGACAGTAAAAACCGATGTCCCGTGTCACAGTAGGTGTTGGCACGTTAAAGAACCCTACCTGCTCTACGACCATAAGTGCCGAGCATATGCAAAATTTGTCGCCCTTCACCGGCACACGGTGACGTCTCCATATGAGTGAAATATTCTTGAGCGGGACGTTAAACAACAATACAACAACAACAATATATCTCCAGCTAAAGGTCGCTGAACTTACTGTTTGATAGTTTTGCGATGGTATGGTAATGCTCATATAAAAGTATTCTGCTCAGTTCTATTTATTTCTTTATTTGTCCATTAAATGAAGATGAATACGCTGTCGTAACGCCTATGTCTAACCAAGAATTTAATAAGAAATTACTGACCATACAAACTTAGGAATATAAATAATGAGAAGTCGAATGTTATCCAAAAGAAAGATAAATGTCAACACAAGCAATCAAAAAGAACGAGACTAGCTATATACATCATATGTATATTGAAACTACTAGAAGGGTACGCTATTTGACACCAATGTGCAAGCTACATGAAACTAATGTGCAAGCTACATGAAACCAATGTGCAAGCTACATGAAACCAATGTGCAATTGACCATTTGATTTGCATGTCTATGTTAGAAACACCGATGAAATTCGAAACTCTTATTTATGCTGGCTCTGTATCAGATTTACAACTATTTGCTGTCCGACGTTGTAGAATTACAAATTTGATATCATATTTCAGCCGTTCTAAACTTTATCTATAAATATGAAAGTATATGATTCTATCTCTGCAATATTGTGTAACTTCATAAAACTTTTCTATTTCTTTTTAGAGATCACATATCTTTCAAAATTCAATCAGGTCTGAGTAAAAATCTGAATTCCATGTATGATGGTGAAGACATTCCTATCAATTCAACACGTGCTGGACCTCCGTGTATAGGTATACGTAAGTGTCATTGATATATATTATACAGTGCGTCAATGAATATACTTTCAGACTACAAATTACACACTAGTCTGTCAATTCAGATGAAAACAACAGCAAACAAAAAGCCACAACAAAACCCATGCTATTTTGTGTCTAGGGATAGGCTTGTATAGCAGTATAAAGTGATACAAATATCAGCTCACAAAGTACAAAACCAACCCAAATATGTCAAATCTAGACATTCTTATCTGTCAAGTTTTTTAATCTTGACAAAAACGACTAAACTACAGGAAGTTCGGTCATCTATCACAACATATGTCACATGAGCTATCCCCGTATCCGTATGTCTTCTCATTTAGGATATAGAACCATATATTTGAGTATATTTGTATACTTGTGTCATTTGCTAGATTCTGACAGGTTTAAAATGAACAAAAGATACCAAGTCCTATGATGTAAGATGGGAAAAGTTTTGGTGTCAACATAACAAACAATTGACAATTCCGGAGTCGATGACACCAGGCGTTCAGAAGGGGTCAGCGTTATTTGCCCGATTTTGAATTGATTCCAATCAAAGATTTTCAAATGACACTTGTATATATATAGGTGTTTTACAGTTTAGCTATATGCCCATTGGCATACCGACTGCAACACAAGTAAACTTTTACCTTTTCTTGATAATGCTTAATTTGATATCCATGTACACAATTCAATTGTTAATCAAAAACTCAAGATGAAATTCACCTATCTCTTTAATCGGTATCTCCATAAAAAGACAATGTCAAATGGCAAAGTCAGATTATATTTGAAACAACTACTTATATTACATATGTTTAAAAATAACTACACGTATGATCTCCGTTCAATTGACACCAAAACATGTAACTTTTTAATAAATGATGCAGGGAAAGAAAGCTAGATAAAAGATTTTTGTATTGCTCAAAATAATATTTTTCTGATTCTTTTTACAAAAATGCAGTTAAATATGTACTTCGAATAAATACTATTAAGTCAATCCGTTTTTTACCCATTGAATGCACTTTTCTATATGTTAATGGAAGTATTTTCCTTAATGATAATGTCATTTACTAATTTTTTATTTAGAAGAAATTAGAAATTAGTACAAAACACTTAAATGTCCTCTACTCATTTTTAACTTCTTCTAAATTAAAAATTAGTAAAGGACAATAAAAATGGTTTTTATTTCTGATGAATTTAGATTTACAGAAGACAGTCCATTTCTCATGAAGAAATTTGAAATATATATTTATGTTTCATTTACAGCATAAAGTGACAAAGGATCTAGTACAAATTACATGATACAAGAATAAACTTTCGAGTGCATGCATTGTGGTCTTCTCATTTCGACAAGGGTTTTCTCCCTTTCAAATCAACTTTTATACTCCTCTCAATAATATCCTTCTATATTTATCATCTTTTCACAATAATTTGCCTCTAACACGTGATAAGAGTCTGTGTTTTAATACATGGAAAAAATCAAGTCATAAAAACCGTATCAAGAGTAATGTATCTATTGTAAATATATGGTAAGTCTCACTTATCATCCTAATTCTTACTTTAAACCAGTATTTTATTAGAAAATGTAAACAATTTTTTTTCAAAAATTCAAAAAATGGAGCTAGGACATAAAAAAGAACTTATGCTAAACATGATTTGAACAAATTTTGGTGAATTGAATCCAAGAAAAGTATGAATATACAAGCAATAATACAGGTACATCTATTTCTATCTTTAATTTTTATCATTTCCGAAAATCCCTGATTAAAATTTAATCAATACTATCGTCATCATCATACATGTAATTACCATCATCGTAAATGCATGTATCATTATTTATATCTATTTAATATTATATACATGATCATATATGAAGTTGTCATGTTTGCTTTGGTATAGATATTTTTATCCATATTTTCACTACATTTCGTGTTTTTGTACATTTTGGAAAAACGAGGATTCAAAAAGTTGTATGATGTAATAAAATTAAGATCTTTTTAGATTTTCTTACTGATTTCATGTAAAATAATCGATAGTAGCATTGCGATTAAGAAAACAATTGATCTAGAACAAGTTGGACACGAACGTCCTGCTTAGCACATATGTAATAAAAGTCTGTTCAAATGATCAAAATTTGATCGATCAAAGCACCATTAGTCCTGTTACGTGATCAACCTCAATTGACCAATTATAATAAAAATAAAAACCATCCGAACTACATATAAAGTTCCATCATACCTATCAAGGACAACAACTCTCTTAATTTACTAAGACAGAATATATACAATTTGTCTAGATAATAGCGTATATTTGTTTGGGAATTGCCCATTTTATCTTTGCTATTTCTGGCATATGACTTTTCATTTATGTGTGTCCATTTCTTTGAAACCCTTTTTGTTCATCTATCTGTATGTCTGATTGTGCGTTTGATTCACTCATTGATAACAGTCATACATTTGTAATGTTTTATGTATTGACTTTAAACTTGGTGTTAATTTACATATTCGTTTCTTATACATGTATATCTGTACTATGAATATTTAGTATATGTCTGTCACCATGTACATGTAGTAAGCATTGTAACAAAAGGACTGAGACCACCAGCATATGCACTCCACAATATTTCAAATCCAAAACTGAATAGAGCAAGTTTAGTGTTGTGTAGGAATACTAATATGATGAAGTCCCTTAGAAGTATTCGAAACCTATATGTATTTAAGAATAACAACATAGTACGCTATCTATTTGCTATGGGCTGCTATGTGTCATACAATTACCTTACCTATGTGCAGATGACACCTATGTGCTACCTATATATGACCTACATTACCTGATGAAATAATGATGTCTTAATCGTACAATACATAAGTTTATTGACTACCATTACAGTCATAATTACTTATACACACAGATGTATACACGGAAAATTGTTCAGTGCAAACACAGTTGCATATATAAGTGTATGTACATTTTCTCAATTAGACATTATTTGAAAATATCTAGGAGTGGTAAACGATTAAAAATGAAAGTAGTTTTACCTTGTTTTCTGTGCTTGTAATTAGTGTTGATTACCCAAGTAAATTGTCAGTGATATTCAAGACACTAATGGAAAGGGGGAAAACACAAATATTTCCCGGTAACTTAAATACCCGGGTTGTGTTTAATTTAGGATTAAAAACACTTCCGTTTCATTTATATTTGCACTTTTGAATTCATGTTTATTTACATGATATCAAACGAATGTTATCAATTCTCAAAAATACTTAATTTTGCTTACGAACAAGATAAATATATAAATAAAAAGTGCATTGAGAGGACCCTCCTTTGGTAGAGACATTTAATGTAAAATAATCGCTACTGAAATTGCGCATCACATTTGGTTTACAGTAGCTAATACTTCTTTTCATTTCTGAGTCGTAATCTTTCCATCACACCTAAATTAAACACGTCTTTCCCTTGTTATTTTATACAATGTCGGATCTAGAAATGCTTTGTACTTCAGCAAAATACGAAAGTGCTCTAGGCTGATTGAATCCGTAAAGAAAATATAATTTCAATACAGATTTGAACGTAGGACTATATAAGCTGATTAAAGTTTTATTTCATTTGTATAGGCTTTTCTCACTTACCTAAATCTTTATAAACTAAGTTGAAGGGTAGCAAAGAAAAAAGCCAAAAAATAAATTTGTAATATGAGTTAACGTTACGGAATTTTACAAATATACAGACAGCAATAAATTGCATATAACGCGAATAGATATAGGAATAGATTCTTGTGAGCATTTCACATACAAAAATGAAAGGTCGCCATTTTAGTTGTCCAATTTTTTAAGTATAAATTCAAGAAAGCGTAAAAGAAAATGTTTGTAATTTTCTTATTAAGCCCTGGTAAAAATATTAGTCAAAGTCACCTGAATTCTGGAAAAACCATAACTAACAAAATATAAAATTATTGACACCTGTATGTAAAACGATCAAATTATGACACATCTACTCACCACTCTCGTTGGTATAACTTGAAACATTCACGTAAATTTCAGAAACCATTATCAAAAACTCCCTTTTATTCCAACGGCGTATAACAAATGTGGTATTCTTACGGAGATGGAGAGTGTACTTAATGGCGACCAGTCTGTGTCACCATCTATATTGAGCAGATGGGAGACATTCAGATAAGATCTGATAGAAATGTCCGACCCTTTAATACAGTTTGCCCCCAGGAACATATTGTTACTTAACGAAAAACAACAGCCAGTGAGCATGTAAACATCATAACAAATACATTCCTTGTTTTATTACAAAACAATTAAAACTGAACCTTACTCCTACAGTGGTGTCATTTAAAGAGGCTCATGAAATTCAAAGTACGCTTATTACAATATTCGTGAGATCTTGGCTTTAAGGATTTTTCAAATGGAATGGAAATAGTTTTAAATATGAATGTAAATAAAACGAGATAAATTTTACAAAACAAATTTTCAGTACAATCATTTCTTTTTATGTATTGACACAGGTTTTCTACGACTACAAGGTAGGTGCATTTGATTAAGGTATGTGTGTCATTTGCCACAAGTGAGTGAGTCCTCGTTACGCTGGTATGTACTGACTCAGCTCCTAAACCTTGTCATTATTACACTTGCTAAGTTGTATGACATGCCTATTGGTTGTAAAACCAGTGATTGGAAAACAGGGATTTTCCACGTTTTACTCCAATGACTGCCGAACAAAATAAACTGTTCTGCCGGTGTGTATAGAATCTAGACAACCTTCATGCTTCGTAGTGCAGAAAAAGAAACATATAGTAGTAAACTGGTCACTGGTCATTATGTGTAGACTTTGTGGGTTTATCTAAGTTCATTCATATATAAGGTCATCCAATGTGCACGATAGGTGCAGGTGGTGGATAAGTAGATAAAAGGAAAACAAACAAATCTGTTGCTTGTTTTAGGCGAGGTAAACACATACAGCAAACCCATTTTACACCAAACGTAAGATAACATTTGACCATCGCCAATGTAAAATACAAAATAAGCCGATGCTGTGATAGAGAACATCCTGCAGTGATGACATGGCAAATGTTTAAAAGTTATTCATACACCATCGCAGATTCAAGCTAAAACGTATGCCAAACCATTCTTATTTCCTATTTTCATTATTCATCTACATCAAAAGATATTTCTTAACTGATAACTAAATAACATAACTTTCGCTTCAAATTGGTAGAGATATTTATTTACCTGTATACATGTACATATGTACATGTATTTAAAATGTGCGTTTGTAAACATTTTTGTCTTTAAGGAAATAATAGGGTACTTATGTTCAAGAAGGACGAAAAATCACTATACTCTAAAACCATTCTCAAAAGAATATAAATTCGTTCGAAACGTCTACAAAAAGAATCATTTTAAAAGACGGGTAAAAAAAAAGACGCTTGTGTTGGATCGCGTGAATGTCCTTTCTTTAGAAATATTGGGGTATTTCAGAGTTGCAAACAGAGTATATTAAATTTCATTTTGACATGAACTTCTAAACAAAAGATTCAGAGGGAAACTATACGCGCTCACGAAAGGCGATATTTACTGATCTTATCAAATCTTCTTTTATTCAGTAACAGAACACCAAAGCGACAATATGGCTGCTACCTAGCTTGATAGTTGTCAGCTAAATTCTACACCATTCCCAGGTGCAGGTTTTAAGTTTGTGGTTAAAATATTCTTGAATTATATCCCACACGCTTGTAAAAGTTTCAAAGATTTAAAGAAAACATGCCTTTGCGAAAAGGTAATGGAGAATTAGAGTAGAGAAATTTTGTGTGAAAACCGGCGAACAAACATTCCATAACATTATTACCTGGCCCAAAAAGCAATTAAAACCCATTTACAGAGATACAGTCTTTCTTGTGTAATTACAGGTATGCGATTGGAAATTTTTACACTTTTAACAAATACACGGTCATCAACTCAAAAAAGAAACAAATACTTATTTTATGTTGGTGTAAATTGCTCTGGAATATGTCAGCCTTATATACAAAGCTTTTTACACATTAAAAATGACAGCCAAAATAAAGGTCTAGTTTCAAAACACCGTCCCATCTATAATCCTTTTCAAAATAACTTGCCCCAAGCTAAACCAATAAAATTGTGACTCGCAAGGTGTGTCATTTACATTTGGTGTGTATAATTTTCTCGTACAAGCCTTGTCTTAATGTGTCGATCCATCGCTATCGAAAACTGTACTTAAAAGTCGTCTGTAAATATAGACAATGGTGGTTTGTATAGTGTGTTTGTAAAACCATTACAACGAAACGCATTCTAGACTGTGAATGTACATTGTTGAAATTCTCCCTACATACATGGGTCAATAACTACAAATCAAAATAGAATCTATTTACTAAAATGATGTTGTCTTTTAAGTAGAAATTGAGAGAGCGAAAAAGTGCTCATATGCTGGGCTGAACGCACATGACTTGGTACATAAAAAGTATGGAATGTTAACAGGGACACCTTAGGTGGTAAAATAGTTAATGTCCGTTGTCATGACTACCTGGCAGGTACTTTCTTGATGAAATAATCAGACTGAATATAAAACAGCTTAGAAAGGGTTTCCCAACACTTAGGTTTAACTTGTACACAAGGGCAGAATTGGACCACTCGTAGCGATATTGACTATGCTCTTCTGCACAACTAATTAAAATTTGTAAATTCAATTTGCAGTCACAGTTAAGCCGTCAAATGTAAGCTTCTGAATTAAAGATGTCTTTCAAAAAATGTCAATAATGATTTTTTTTTTCTCTCTCATTCTACTCAAACAGGATGACTGTTATTGATTCGTTATTTGTCAATCCCAGCACAGGTAGTAGGTGCAAGACGAATTTCCAATCAAAATAAAATGTGTTCAAATATGTCCGACAAGAGCTATTGACCTCGTGTAGGCTGGAAGAGAGAGAGAGAGAGAGAGAGAGAGAGAGAGAGAGAGAGAGAGTACGGAATTTATATCAAATATCACCTATTGATTTAATCAGCAGCTGAAATAATGTACTCTAAAATATGTATTGTTCCTTTTCTACAAATATAATGAACTAAATTATACATTGATGGCATCCTTCTGACATGTATTCAATTACACAATAACGAAACTCATCGACAAAACAATGCAATTTTTATCTTCAGGGAAACAATGATAGGTAGACAGGTATTATACATTACCATCGACAATTAAAAAAATCAACTTTTACAAATACAAATAGTAATGTTTTAAAACGTATTTTACATTTTCAATGCCCATGCTTTCTTTCTAGTTCATCCTAGTTTTTCACACATTGTACTTGTACTGTTTATAAACCGTTACTTCTTATTCACTTTATGAATGGTAGAAAAGTCATACCTGAACGGTCATAAATACTCCAAAAATTACTCAAGTTTGAATTTGTGTATTTTGAACAATTATTTAGAATAAGATATCGATAACACTAGACCCGCTGCTAAATAAAGATCTTGATACAGTGTGTGACGTTCGGTAAGGTCCAGTAACTGTGTAAAAAGAGAGTGATTATCTCCAGAACACATGCATGTATTCGTCTAGTTTAATGATATTAAGTTGAGGGATTTTTACCGAGACTATGTCTGGCCTTTTTCGTCAGCGAAGCTTATCCAAAACTCGTACTATTAAGGCGACATCGTGAGAAACAATTAGTAATTATTATGTAAAGTTTGTGTATTCACTTGAGCAAGACGAATATGTAAACAGAACCTGTAGAGTGCACTCACCAAGGCTGAAGCTCATGACTGCAATTGTGTGTTACTGTTCAAGTAAACGTAAAGTTTTATACAAACATACCTACATTATGTACATTGTGTATATTTTATAGAGTTTTCTATCTAATAGTTACATCAGTCCATGCAGGTTGTAGCATTATACATGTATATAGAAAAGAGAGGAGGAATTATTTCTCAAAATGAGCACCCATCGTTGTCTTAACAGAAGAATTGTTTGTAGTATCTCATTAATATGGACGGAGTTGGACCGCACGATTCAAACTATTGAGTCCATAAAAATGACCTTCTACTTACTTGCTTTACTCTATGCAAAGTTCGTCAGCAGGAATTAGAGGTCCCTTGAAATAATTTGTGTTGACTAACCAAAATTGACATGCTTAGACATAATCGAAAGGCAGCACAATAATTTGTTTGACTGGTATAACACAAAACTTTTGCAGTTTTCTTTCTCATGTGGAAAAAAATTATGATAATAATTACGACCTCACACATAGAATTTATAGCACACTTGAAGAACGTTAATTATGAATTTCACGCAGTTTAAAAAGAGAGTCAATTTTTAAAATTGCATTCCGAGGAGTGTTCTGGGACAATTGAATTTATCGGGAAGTTTTGAGAAAAAAACATTTAAAAGTAAACACCTTGTGCACGAATTACTTTTTACTGTATGTTTATGTGAGTACACAATTTTGAAATATCTAATCTATGACAAAAGCATCTTAACATATATAGCTTGTAATATTGTGATAAATGTAATATGCGAGGTTTTTTTTCAAACAAATGGTTCAATGACAGAACTATACCAGAAAGACCAGTGGCAATTCTGTGGAAACATCTATGGAGTTTACTAGAAGGACAACCAATGAAATTGCTACTTTGCAAAGAGCTGAAAATAATCATTAAAATTATATAACTTAAATTATATAACTATTTAATGCAAAAGATAAACGTAATGTATTTGGACATTTTAATTGATGAAAATATACACCGATCATTATTTTCAGCACCGTCTGATTCATGCTTACACCGACCTTTACCGATGAGTTCGTCTAAATATTTCAGATTTACCCACTGATTTATTCCGATGATATGGAAATACTATGAAAAAAATGCCATTCTCAATTGAAGCGGTATCATGCTAAATTTACTTTTTAACTACTTTGGTCATGGATATTAAACTGGCACGAATTACACAAAAATATGCATGTTAAACATGTGTAAACAGAAACTAAACTACAAATTGATATGTAAATACCCATTATATTTTTACAACATTGTCGTCCGCTAAAATGTATAATATAGAATGTCAAACCCTATATAGGAATCACACAGGGTTATTCTGCAAATCTACCTTCTACAATAAATGTTTCAATTAGCAGAGTTTCAGGACAGCTTATTGAATGGCACTTAAAACCCCAAAAAAATAACCAATGATAAACGCACCTCACATACGATGTGCCCCATTTGACAACCCATCCGGGATGAGGTTGTCTGACATTTTTACAGATTTGGTTGTTTGTCACCTAGTCCCATTAAGGAATCCTCCACTTAGATCAAAACGGCGCCAAATGAAGGGCTAGAATTTTGATCTACGTTCGACATTTTGAAACATGGAGTTGCAAGAGCACACATTTCATTGAAACCCATGATTTCAGAACACACTTGTGTTCTTATTTCTTGGGGGAAATTATATTGTATACATTGATAATTGTTGAACATTGTATACAGGCTATCATGCGCTGGATTTTCTTATATCTGAGCATGTTTCCAGCAGGAAAAACATTATATCCAGCCAGGAAAAGAACTTAATATGGAACAAGCACACACCTTTGTCGCCATTATTAACACGTGATTCAACTTGATTTATGAAACAAATTTGAATACCTTTTTGTTGTCTAAATTTAGATAAATGAGTTATTACACATGTGACAGGACTATTTCAGTCAGTGAATAATTCGGCGTGCATAAGAAGAACATAACAAAAGAGGAGATTCAAGTTCGTCTCAAATTTCAACAAAAAATGTCAACATTCATATTCTATCTATACAGTCATCTGTTTACCCCGATGTAAGTCTGAGTTAATTCCTTCACAAATTTTACAATAAGGCTTCTCACTTACAGCAAATTTGTCAAAAACTCCAAATACAATGCCCAACCACAGAAAGCACCCAGAACTTATTTATAAGACAGAAAACAGGCGAGAGATGGCTAGCATAGTTTACATCAAGGTTCCAAAATTTTTTAACAAAAACATTAACAAATAGTATTTTGGGGGCTATATGAAATTGTACGGTATAAAGGACATGAAACCTCTATCAGTGTTTTGAGCCAATTTATAAAATTTGGAGCAATTTGCTAAAATTACATCGTGGGGTAACCTTGGCTAGTAAAGTGTTCATATTCAGGAAATCAATGTATCGCAGATCTCGATATATTATATATATATATTGTTGCTTTTCAAATTTGCGAACACATCTCTTGTACATATTTTAATAAGATCTGACGATAATCATTGTATAATTTCCTATTAAAGAAAATCAAATAGGTGATCTATCCAACATATAACGCAATAGATCTAAGAGAAAATGTTCAGAAAATTACAGAGAATTGCAATTTCAATGTACATTTATGTAAAAAAAAGTTTAATAAGTGACAGATTTAATTTTTATTACTAATATCGAGAATGATATTAGCTCAGACATAAACGAAACAGGACATTTGAACAACATCAAGAGAAATGGGTATATTTCACACGCGAATTATAAGCCCCTGTATTTTGCTGTATGATTAACATTATAACTGCTATGAATAATTTATCAGCGCCATTAAATTTTTTGAATATCTTTTTCACAAAGTTTGCTTTTAAAAGGCTTTTTACTCTATTCTACCTAAATGGAAAACTGCAATTTGCATGAAACGTATATTAAAAGATGAAGCGATAGCGAGTTATTTACTTGTGAAATCAAAGTCATTAGTGTAAAAACATTGAGCGACCGTAAAGGCCGGTTTTGATCAAAACAGAAGAGTGACAAAACACTTTCTACAGGTCACTGGAAGTGAAAACAGATCATCATAATTCTGATATAGCAAACTAGGGCAAGGATACGTATAACCATGCACCTGAGCAACTTTCTGACTGCTGTTTATTTATAGCAATACTTGTTTTCCGGACAGTCTCAATTTCTGGAAAACTGTCAAGATACTGTCACTTGTAATGGTTTCCTCTCGGGACTCGTGTCTGTCAACGTCTTTTTTGACCCACTAAAGTACTAGGTTGACCTATAATCATTACTATACGTCCAGCTTAAGACTGTAGACTATAGTTCTATAATATTCAGTCATCAGTTTTCTTTACCTTTGTCGTGTATATGTATATCTGTTATTTCCATGTGTCTAGAACAGTCTGATGGCAATTGTCTTCAGAAAAAAATACATTCCGATTTGCATAATAATGAGTATTCAATAAAGTGGCATCGTTTTCTTGCATTTCTTAATTAGCTGTAAGTAGCGAGTATAGAAAATATTGGGCGTTTTCTCTCTTTTGGTATACCGAGTTCCTGTGCCAGAATGGGTGTCACCACCTTAAAGAATCCTCCTTGCTCCATGGCCATAAGTGTCGACCATAGACGAAATGTGTCACCCTTTGCACGGTGATGTCTCCATATCACTGAAAGATTCTTAAGTCGGACGTTAAACAACACCTCAAACAACCAACCAACATATCCTTATTGTGGTTTACTGCCCAGTTTAGTTACCTATAATCGAAATGGGTGCATTTGAATTTGTTTGAAATGGTACCGCTAACAATCGCAAAATGCTGATACTGTTTCGATCAATTCAATCAAAAACAGAAAACAAAACTTTTATTTCTATAGAATTTTGAAAAGGGAATGAACCGGTCTTTCAAGGTGCAAGACCTTGCTCAAACAACCAAGAAATTTGTTGGGAACACATAGACCCCGAACAGCACATTATACTTGTATATCAAATTTCCATTAACCTTTTTGGTGCGGATTAAAAAGTTGAAAGAGATTTTCTCATACAAATCCATTGAATATGCTCAAAAATTGAATGCACAGTGGAGAAATTTCAAAAAGAGTTTTCAACATATCAGGAGACAGCATAGAAATTTTAATCTGAAACTTTACATGTGTCTACGGGCAGACGTTTTACATTTTCAAACGAATGAATGTTTCGTATGAATTTCTTTTCTTGGAAAGCATTTGCTGTTGACAAATATTTTTGAAAACTGTTTGCTACTTATTAGGATTACATATTTTAACATACAGGCAGATGTATCAATTTTGGGGTGCTTGCATACCAGTATAAATATACATGTCGGTACAGTTCCCTACAGTCAATTATTCTAGCATCTGGTTCACAATTGGTGATTATTTGATAACAAATACCGAGCACTTCGTGTACATTGTGTTACAGTAGTCAAAGTTCAACACAAAACACTTGATCTTTTTGTAACGTACATGTTGTATTCATATCATCATTACAAATAGTAGATGATTATGCATTTTGATACCTATTGATATTCAATACAAGCAGTTGATATATGTTGTTATCTATGAATATCTGACATAGGTTATTTTTCATAATTTTTGTTATTTTCTCTATGTGAGTAACTGAGTATGGACAAACTTTTTTATGTAGATTTAATAAATAGATCTAGTCATCATCTTATCAAATAAAGGTATTTTGTTTCGACATTTTCCCTGGAGGGGTACCTATGTGTCCCTCCCTCGGTGTCCCTTGGTCTATAAGATTTTGTTAATACGTATGAATACAATTATCATTTTGAAGAGTCTGTTTATAAATACTTTTTGGATATATCTCTTCAGGTGTTAATATTACATGATCGTGTACTCTGGTGAATGCATGTGCATTTTTAAGCAATCTTGATTCTTTGTGCTATGTCATAGAGCGTCAATTTTCAGTTTCAATGTACACAGAAAATAAACACCACAGGTACCTAGGTATGGATCATAAGGAAGTTAAGGAGATGACAACATTCAAATCCGTTACATATACGACAATTGTAAACCTATGAAAACCCAGATGTGGATCCATGTTGCAAGGATGAGTAAGCATTTTATTCACTCTTGTTGTTCACTCACATCTATAGTCAAATTTCAACGGAAATGCTTGAGGGATAAATATCATCCATAATCTCAGCAAACGTTGAGATAATCCAACAACCTACAAAAAAGCAACTCAGCTCTGATATGCTCAAAATGAGTTTGTATACATAATAATCCATGTACATGTACCTTTATTGAGATCACTGAAGAAATTTCACTGAGATATGCCTTAAGACAACAGTTTAAAGAATTTAATGCTTACTCCTTCATGGCACCTGATCCCACATTTTATACAATCATACTGAATAATATAAAGTTCATAGTCATTGTCAAGGGATGTTACAGACACATTATAAAATCACACTTATCATCCTAAAACAATTGTAATTCAAAAAGACAATAAATAGACAGATCGTTGTTGTTGTTGTTACTGTTGATTTACATCCCTCTCAGTGATGTTTCACTTAAATGGAGACGTCACTGAACGTCGGTAAAGGGCTTCAAAATATAGCCTGATGTGAAATTTAACTTTTGAGCATTAAGGTCTTTTAACGTTTCAACATCTACTGTAACATGGGACCTCGGTATTTACTGGCTCTACCAGAGAGGGATGGTCAGTCACATCCGCAGAGCGGACTCGCACCAACGACCTCATGATCCGAATTCGAACACTGGTCCAGGGGTAACAAGACTCTACAAATGATTGTAAACAGCATCGTGTGTTAAAGACATATATTCTGCATTCATATTTCAGCTAAGGTGTGTTTAATATTCTGCCAATTTTTATGTAGTTTATTTAGTCATAAAATAGTCAAATGTGCACACTTGCTATGAAGCATCAAAGAAGAGACGAAATTTAAAGTGTTTGATAACCCGGTATTGATTTGTACAAAGCTGTTACAATGTGAACATCACATTTCATTTTGTAAATGATCACCCATTTGTATATTTATATATAACACGCAAAACCAAACGTTCTACATAAATAATAGGTTATAT
>JACSZP010001931.1:0-14521 GCA_016161895.1 Pinna nobilis
GGGGTGGAAAAGGGGAGGGGTCAAATAGGTCCAGAAGGGTTCCCTCCTTTGAGTAACTTCTTCTTTAGCCTAAGGGCTGCATAGAATGAAAAAACTGAATGCTTTTGTGACTTTTCAGCTAATGTCTTTAATGTTTATGCTGATATTACTCAGGTGAGCGTTATAGGCCCATTGGGCCTCTTGTTTTCCCTTAGTATCAGAATGGTATGTTCCTTTATTTTGTCTTAGGCCAGACTTCTATGATCTGTAGGGTGGAAGGGATTGAAGACACGTTTGTTTCGACACAGATTGGAACCATGATCTAACGTCATTCAAGCGATTTCTCTAACCGTGAAATTAAAGCAACGGTTGAAAATTAGAAGTTAAGTAACATAATCAACTTTAAACAAATTTGTACTCTTCTACCTCATAGATAATGAGGAAGTTAGGATTCCGCTGCCACTAATTGCAATTATTGGAAAACACATAAATATTAACGATTGATCTGAAAACATAGTCAATGTTCTCTGCATGAAACTACCAAAAAAGTTGATGACTAAATGAAAACTGTCTGCGGATAAAGTAGTCGACGCCAGAAAATGTGTACATGCATTTGTCTAATAGTATATACACCCTTCAAGAAAATTGGCTATAATACTAAAATTACAAGCTAACAGGTCAAGCACATTTACTTTTTTAAAGAACCTTGCATATACCGGTTCCCTGGTAGAGTGTTCGCCTTAAGATCATGAGATCGTGGGTTCGAGCCGACTGGTCGGAAGTTGCTGGCATTTCCTGTTGCTAGGTTTGGGGCAGTAAGAGCCGAGGTCACGTGTCACAGTAGGTGTCGGCATATCATAGAATCCTAGCTGCTGAATGGACCAAAGAGTTCAGAATGACCACAGTTTGTTTCTATTCTCCGACATTCGTTGATGTCTCGAAATCAGTGATGTGAATTTAGAATATATTGAATTTTAACTAGACTGGCTTTCCTTGTCCTTCGAATGAGACAAATAGTATTATCACTACTTTGTACTGAGACAGAGAAATCTCACCCCGAGTGTCAGAGATTTGCAGCCCACGACGAGGCTTACCGAGTCGTGGATGTTGCAAATCTTTGACACTCGGGTGAGATTTATCTGTCCCTGTACAAAGTGGTGACAGTTCTATTTTTCTCTCACCCTCAAATAATGTATTTCTAAGTAGTAAATATATAGGTGCAACACTGCATTCAAGCAGACGAAATTCGTCAAAAACAGGTCAAGACTTACCGGTAGTGACGTCAGGGGGTTCGAGACAAGCACGCGGGGTACGAGACAGAGATATATCAGAACGGGTATATTGATGGATTTCGGGGTGAGAGAAAGTAAAAACCTAGCTCCGTGTCACAATAGATGTCGGCACGTTAATTAAAGAGCTTTCACTGCTTGTCATATTCCAACATTAAAGCTCTTCGCCAGCATACTTTGAAGTCCCAGTATATTGAAAGATTTTTGAGAGGGACGTCAAACAACAACACAGGTAGGCCTATGATATGGTATTGTTGTTTAACGTCCCATTCAAGAATATTTTACTCATATGAAGACGTCACCGTGTGCCTGTGAAGGGCGACAAATTTTGCCTATGCTCGGCACTGCTGGCCGTAGAGTAGGAGGGGGGGGGGGGGTCTTTAACGTACCAACACCTAATGTGACACGGGACCTCGGTTTTTGCTGTCTCATCCGAAAGACAGGGACGGCCAACCACGGAATGGCGCTACGCGGCTCGAACCCGGATCTTTCGATTCGCAGTCGAACACGCTAACCACACGGCCACGGAGGCCCCGCAACAACACAGTCATTACTAAATCTTACAATTACGATAATATGTATGATGAATTGATTTCCTGTTGAATTTTTCATTCGTTTGAAGTTCGTTCATCCACTTTATAAACAAATGCACATGTACTCTTGATAATTTTTCTAGGTCAAATTTTACATCCATAATTCATTACTTTCTCCCCATGTGTATAAAGTCATGACAACATGTCGATGATGTGAATATGAAAATTTTCGGTTTTTTTAATATATCAAATATTTACATTCTCCCGTTTGAATCAATATCAACAGGCAGGCAACCATTGAAAGAGAGCAGTATGACGTCACAGCAAATAGAGATGTTTGCGAACCTCTTCATCAAACAAAACAAGAACGCATCTCGAGGGACAAGCAAGCACACGGTGTCGTAAGCACAGATTGGCTAGCTGTATTGGTGTTTAACGTCCCACTCGAGGATATTTCAGTGATATGGAGACGTCCCCAATGCCGGTGAAGTGCCATAATTTTGGCCTATCCTCGACACTTGTGGCTATTGAGCAGGGAGGTTCTCTAACATGCCTACGTGTACAGTGACACGGAACCTCGATATTTTCTGTCTCATCCGAAGGACAGGGACAGACAACCGCGCCGCAGGGCGGATTCGAATCCATGACTACATGATGAGAAAGCGAACCACTACCACTAGGCTATGGCGGCACCACTTCACATAGGAGACCACAGTGCAATCAGGACCATCAGAACTTCGTCTGATCATCATACTACTAGGCTATTTAAAGGTACACTTGGACTCATTAAGCAAAAATATTTCGTCCATGAGATAACGACGGAATCGTGTACACATACGTATAATTAAGCGATTTACACATTAAAAATGGTCAAATCAACGTTTAAATGTCCGTGCTGGACCTGTTTTGTCCGCGTAATTCCCCATACTTATAGGCATCGGCCATTGCAGGAAATGAATACAACCCGCAATCGTGTATTTTTGATTTTTTTTAAACGACGATATCTATATATTGCGTGCATATTTTTTATCAGCTACATCCTCTAATCATATGCTGGTGCAAAGGTGATAATTAAATTTTTTAATTCCGTGAAGATGAAAAATGAGTCCAAATGTACCTTTAAACTTCACTAATCAGGCAAACTTTAGCCATTAGTAATCTTGGTGGTCTTTATAGAGAGCTTCCTCTGTACCAGGAAGCACGAGGCTTCTTGAAAAGTGTGTGGTATCTATCAAGAAGCTGATAACCCACATTTATATGTAGAACAGAGAAACTGGAGTTCAAATATAAATAAGATGGTAACCGGAAGCAGTTAGCATCTGCTGAAGGCCTGCCATATCAGAAATAAGGTCACATACTGGAAATAAGAATGACATGTACAGGGGTCGCCACTAAGTCGTGTCGGCCTCTGTGCGTCGTCGCCCTTCAATGGCAGATTCTTGTGTGGGACGTTAAGCAACAATACAATAACAATTAAGGCAGGTTAGACGGCATCTTATCGAAGAGAGAACAGACAAGCAGACTAATGATTAAAGTTAATTATAAATCATGAATACACCAAAATACTGATGAGATAGCGAGGTAATATACATACAATTCAGTAAATAACATGGAAAAAATGTATTTATGTATTTTAAATTTCCATAGTGAGCAAAGTAAATTTAAAGCACACAAGTGTATAATATATTAACGTTCATGCATCATTTTTCTCGTTCTAACGACGAGACTGCAAAAGCAGTGTTCAGTATTTGTGTTCGCAATAGGTGGATCCAGAGGCGCGTCAAGCGTCAGGGGTCCGAATATTTTCACACGTGATTATTAACAGAAGAATGATTTATAAAAAAAAAACAATAGGGAGTGTATTTGAGAAATATAAGAGATGACGTAAAACGGCTTAGATAAACTCTTTCTTTTTTTTTCCAAATTTTTGGTTCCGCCTTTGGAAACCATAATATATACAGACCAGCTCATGAGCGATAATAACAAATGTTCAAATTACATTTTTGAGTGATGAGATATTTTTCCAAAGTTTTGAAACCGCCTTTGGAAATTATTCTCTATTCAGACCTTAATTTACCACTCATGAGCAAAAAGATATTCAAATTACACGTTTAAGTAATGAGGTCTATCGAATTTCTGTTAACATTAGTATATCTTAGTATCAATTATAAATAAATCTTGGGGATAAGCATCAATTGAATAAAATTAAATTTCAAAGTTGGAAGCGATTCAAGTATCATAGTGTCTATTTAAACGTCTGGTGTAGTTAATTCCCATAAGAAAGTTAGCCTTTGACCTCTACTTGCCTTATGAGTCTTCGATATATATATATATGCGTTTCAAAATCACCCAATCATACACATGTATAGTATCCGATAGGAAAAAAAAAACTTCTCAGGCATTCCAAGAAATTCATCTCTGTGTCTTTACTCGGGAACTTGTCTTTTCCAAACTCATTTCTGTAATTTTTCCATCATCGTGTTCAATTTCCAGGACGGATTTGGAGCAGCGTTCAAAACCCGGAATCGTTTCGTATAGCGTAGCTTCGTTGGCATTCTTTTTTAAATCCGCCAGCGCTTCCTCTTTAGAGTTGAACCACTCACCAAGCGCCTCCTCTCTTACCGGATAACATCCCTGTCTGGCGAAATATTCAATAACCCATCGATACCTTTCCTTGTGCGGTCCTGTTTTCGTTGAATCCATTGGGATTTTTTAAAATTCTTATTTTCTTTAGAAATCCGTGTATCGCATGCAAAAGATGAAAGTTCCGGATCCGTTTCTACAATTAGGATTCCTGGAAAAAGTTATTGCCAAGATAACTAACTAATTGACCTGTTTAGTCCGCCGATGAAGTATCATTCCACCTTCAATTAAAACTCTGTTTATCCCTTTTCTGATCAATTTTGTCCGCCCCTCACTCTCTTCAAAGAAGACTGAAGCGCAGCAGATCAAATATGATGATAGCAGACGATAGTGTCAGCGCGTGGTACTCAGTGCTCGTGACAGACGACAATTGTCTTTCAATTGATTGCCTTTTTGTAATAGATCGTTTCTGAATGACAAAATCCCTTCCAGAGCTGCAAGTATTGACACACACACACAAACATTGATTAAATCAACCACAGCGATAAAACTTTCCAGTGACGGCGACACGATATTGACTAAATATAAGTAATATTCTTTCGTATAACAAGCCACCTGCCCTTGTTGGCCGTTAATGTCGTTGTACTTACACAAAGTAGATGTAATCCGCAAAGCTCTCTGATTGGACGATTGTTGAAAATAAAAGTATAAATAACAATTATTACACGTAATGACGGTATACTTGCTCTTCGATTGAAAAAATGATAATACCGGCACAAATTATATATTAATAGAACGATTGGCCCATGCAAAAGTTATTACTGACGATCCCGGTAAAGAATGGTACTGGCCGCGATTATAACATATATCAACAGCGCGAGTCTACAGTGGGAAGAAAATCAATTCGTTTCGATTAACAATGGCAAATGTCCTTGGTCGAGTATTGAATTGCTGTAAATATATAAATACATAACAAATGACTATAAAGTCTGTCAACCGATTCCTTTTAACAGCACTGCAACTGTGAGCATTGAACCGCAACTTTAAATCCACATGAATTTCCAACGGCCATTCCTCCCTGATACATATTTAAAATCGCTGCTTTTTGCCAAGCGACCGCCACATATTGACGAAAATATGACGATTTTGTTGTTTTAATCATTTAATCAATAGAATCATTCTCAATCTTATTAGTGTATGTTTATAAAGTATAAATAAAATTCGACACTTGTATCGAACCCCGTATCGGTCTGTTATCAGGTTGATAAATCCGAACAAATAATTTCATTTTTTTTTTATTGATACAAGTATTCTGGTCTTGTTCTCACTTGTTTGGGCTGTTTTGAGATTTAAAAGTATTTTGAAGTCTAGGCGAGAAAGCATTTAAATACGATTAATTCTTTAAACTCAGTAATGACCTCTTCTCTCCTTTCCCTTTAATTCGCTTTGTATGTACATGTACCACTATGTGACAAAAATGAATTAAACCACAACAAGGAAAATAATATAAATATGAATACATGTAACTCGCCGGCCCATGAAATGTTTAACGATAAAAGCCTATTTTAGTTTGCCGGTAGAATTCTCAACTTTAGTCCTTGAGGCTTGTGGATCGACTTTCATAGGCGACTTGACCAGTATGCCTGACCTTCGGATGAGAGAGTCAAAACCGAGAACCCGTATAAAGGATTGACCTACGACAATACACATCCCATGTTTGTTTTTTTTTTTTTAATCACGGCCTACAAAGCAACTTCTACTTTAATTTGCGATACGGGACCAAATTTTGAGAAATTTGAGTTTGGAAATTTTGAATATCTCTCTGACTTTGACCGCTGATACAATGGCATTAGACTTTTACGGGGTCATTGAATTTCATATTACCTAAAAAAAACCTCTCTAAAATAATTATAGAATAATTATAAAATAATTATAACAAAAAATTCGTTTCTGAGATATTTCGCATCAACGTTTTCAAATCGCTCTTCGACCTTGACATTTGTCCACCTAAGAAAATTATGTCTCTTAATTCAAACAATTGCCCTTATGTGTATACGATATAGCTTGAAACGATACATTTGGAATACGATTGAGAACGGAATGATCTATGAAGTTACACCAATTAAGACAAAAATTGACCCAAAATACAAGATAAGGTAGAGAATTGAAATAAATGGGAATCAAGAATGTTACACAACACTACTTTAAGAAACTCTCTGAATATAAGCATCTGAATTTTTAATAGAAAGGCCCCTAACAAAGTTTGAGAAAATTTTAGGTATTTTTATTTACATGCTTTAGAAAAAAGGAAGATATATGATGACATCACTTCCGTTCAAATCCTCATCCAATATTCAAAATATATTGATAATTAAATAAACGTTATTTCAATTCTTTATTTGCAGCTTATAAATTCTACGTTCTTATTGACCAAACACCTTATGGTAAAAGGTAATTGAACCCCTCACCGATCCTAATCTGCAGCACACTACCTAGTCTTCATGCCAAATTATCTAGTCCTTTGTAGGAAGTTTTGTACATGCATTTTTGTACGTCATAACAGATAAACTGGATGTGTGCTTTGGAAGGCAACAGCACTTACTGAAGTTTTGAGGTAAATCTGAATTTGCATCTACTTTTGGGTTTCTCATTAATATATTTTTTTTCAACAGTATTATTAGATGTTCGATCTTTGATTTCAATCGTGTTCATCGATACATGTATTTTTCATCGATGTTATTCAATGATATAACATGTCATTGGAAATGCTAGCGATATGCAGGTTGCAAAGTTTCTATTACACACTAAATGTAAAGGTCATTGTGCCAAGTAAAATGGTCATCACGTCAAATAAAATTGCCATAATGTCAAATAAGATATAGTTGATACTGATTGAAGACTTTGTAATTTAAAAAAAAAACTTTTTATTTTAATCATGGAATTTTAAAGCCATGATTCTGGATGAAGAGTTATTTCATGCTTAAATTTAGGAGTATTTTAGTAAATGGACAGAGTATAAGGGCGGAAGGATAGTGTAATGGAGATGATGAACCCCTTCTAATTGATTCGACTTCTAATACAAACAATATAATGTAGTTATATAAATCTGGGAAAGGCCATTCAGCGAATGAAACAGTAAAAGCAGATGTCTTGCCTCGGCATATTTAAGAACCTGCTCAGGAGCCACGAGTGCGAAACATAGGCCAAATTTATCGCTCTCACCGGCATACGGAGGCGTTTCCATATAAGTGAAAGATTCTTGAGTTGGGCTAAGTAAACAACAATGTAACTAACCAACGAACTAAATCGTCCAGAAATTAGTGCAGTTCATGAACACAGATATTGTAACAGGACATAACTGCGATTAATGATGACGAAATATAGTAAGCATAATTGCTGTATTGCCGTCTAATCTGTGTTGTGCAAGACCTATTTATAGACAGACATTCAAGGGGAGGTTACAAGTGGACTTATGGTATAATTACGTATTAATATTCAGTTTCTTTTTTAAAATGCTCTATTAAGTGATGCAGTATTATATAATAATATCAACAAAGAGAGGGATTTTTCTTTAAATATCTGTTTGCCTACGTTTTTTATACGCATGTTTGTTGGTTAGTTTGGCTGAATTGTTGTTAAACGTCCCACTCAAGAATCTTGCTCTTCTTTGGAGCAAATGGCAATATTGGTGACTCGCCGCATGATCCACTAAATGTGATAATACAATTTAAATTGTGTCAGAAATTAATCCAATCTACAAAAAATTTGACCTAAATATATTCAAAATGTTAGGAAAAATCACGGAAATAATGGATGAAACAGAAACCAATACATGTATATCAATTTCGAAAAGTTTTAGGCAAACGTGGAACTCTAAAAACAACCCAGAGGTGGGATCAGGTGTCGCGGAGGAGTAAATCTCCTGTGCTGACCGGTCACGCCCGCCGTGAACCCAAAGACAAATTCAGATGGATGATTGAGAAACGAATTCTCGTCAAAATCGATCGGAAGGCACAATTTAGGAATCAAGGCACAGGTATATGGGTACCCACAATATTCTCCATTGCGAAAGACTTGATTAATAATTAAATGGAAAAAAGAAAAAAGAGGTTAAAACGCTAATGAAATAAAGAAAGATTAATTAAAATACTTTATGAACTGAATTTCATCAGAATAGGGCACCAGATAGTTAAAGCAACGACGATTCTACTCTTGATGACCAATATCCCATTGTCATCATTGTGACAGTAGCGAATGTATGAATATCAGGTCTCACTACACAGTTAACAGGAAGTAACCCCTGTCTCTCAGAGAGTGCATGAAAAATAGCCAAAATGCTTGAATTTAATCAATGTGGAGTAAAAATTGATGTATGCAAGCTATGAGAGAGGTAAAATATGATTTAGAAAGCTGATTTCAGTAGAATTTGGGAATGAATGTACAGTTTGGAGTAGTGGTGGCAGGGGGATCCCTATAGCTCAAAAACAGTCATGCTGGTAAGCACATGGTTTCTTGATACAAGTCATTCAGTGAGAATTTGCAAAAACATTGAACGGGAAACACCCCTTTATTTTTTAACAAAAAAATCATTAGAGGATTTCTTTTCGGATGAGCCATAGCTTATGAACGGATCAACCCGCATATGTTCACGGTGGACTTTTGGCCGTTGACAATTTAACATAGGAGTCAATGGGAGCTTGTAACTGTGTAGTAAGACCTCAGACAAGCAAGCAAGAGTTATGTCCCTTGTCCATGGCAGAACGATTCCCTAGTTCTACCGATGGCATAGCCTATGGGCCGCGGCGGCTCAGCAGTAAGCGTGTTCACCTTCTGATTGTGAGTTAGTGGATTGGAATCCGAGCCACATGGCGGTTGGCTTTTCTGTTTTTCGGATGAGATAGTAAAAACCAAGGTCCTTTGTTACAGTAGGTATCTCAACGTTTGAGAGCCCTCACATCTCTACAGCCGTAAGTACCAAACATATGCTAAATTTGTCGTCTTTCACCGACATACGGTTACGTTTCTTAGTGAAAGGTTCTTGTGTGAGGCGTTAAACAACATTAAAAAAGTATAACCATCCAACTATGAAATATTATATATTTTGACTCTGATACAACGAAAATTTATAGAGTACATGAAGTATAATTATATGTATACCATTTCCAAATTGTTCACGCTTCCAGTTCGTAATATTGTAGGTTTGTTGCCGTGGCTGATGAGAACGATGGGAAACATTCATGTACCACGTGATACCCAATGACGTTTGTGTGGGACTATTGTTTCTATTGGCTATACATTGCACGGGTGCCCATGTCGTTTAATAATTTGTTTTAACGCCACACTCACGAATCTTTCACACCTTTACAGAGGGCCGTCGTGGCCTAGTGGTAAACGTGTTCTTCTTCGAATCGAGAGGTCCGGGATTCGAGCCTAAGCCACGTCCCGGTGGCTATCCCTGTATTTCGGATGAGCCAGTAAAACCGAGGTCCCTTGTCACAATAGGTGTTGGCCCATTAAAGAACCCTCGCTGCTTTATGGTCATAAATACCGAGATGAGGCAAAGTTTGTCGCTTTTCACCAGCACACTGTGACGTTTCCATATAAGTGAAAGATTCTTGAGTGGAACGTTAAACACCAATACAAGTAACTAACAACTTCCTCCAGACATCTGGTCTCATTGCGTTTTGTCATCCGTCGTTCTCATTCCATCTGTTGAGATTTTTATCATTACATACGTGGCGTATTTTATAATCATGTATGTGGAGTTTGGGATATCTATTTGCATTTCGTGGTCTTGCTCATTCTAATCGCTGTGCGTATGGTTTTGCTTGCTTGGGGTATTCGGTAGTATCATATAAAATGCATTCAATATGCATGTACATACATTGTACACCCTTTTCTTTATCAAAACATATCGAATTGGGCTTTGTTCTTTGTCTTAACGGAAGCACTTAATCTGAATTATTTTTGTAGATTGAGGAGCACATTTTAGAGAAAAATTGTAAATGAACGTTTTAAATAATTTACGTAACGTATACGTAATTTTCGTTTCAAAGCTTATTGAGGAACATAGCGCATACATCTACTCCTTGTCCTAGCTTGATGGCCTATTCGCCATCTTACTCTAAATTTTATCCAAATTTAACTTTCATAGAAAACATTAACCACGTGGTACCCGTTAATGTTTCTGCCGGACTACTGTAAATCCGGTTTTATTCGCGAGAAGTTTATTTTCGCGTAGTTACGCGAGAGCACTTACTCACGAAAATAAAATTCTTGCTTAATATACTGACTTGAAATTAACATGCTCCGTAGAACATAAACTATTTAACATAACATGAAAATGCGCGAAAATATAGTGTCGCGAATANNACCGATTCGCTAAAATAAAGTCCTGCGAAATTTTCTGGATTTACAGTATTGTTTCTATTAGTGGTGGAATGACGCTAGAAGAAGCTATTCAGTGCTAACGTCATTTTAGTGGGAATATTACGTAGAGTAACGTTCGATCACCATTGGAGGAGCTAGTCCAGCACAAACGTTTACGTTACCACGTGGTGCATGAATGCTATCATACAGTAGAGTCGGTCTATAACGAATCGGCTTAAAGCAAATTCAGTGCTATAATGAAGAGGAATATAATCCCCGAAAAGAATTACTATTTATCTATACATGTAGTAAATTCTGATGCTCAAAACGAAGGATGCCTATAACAAAGTCAAAAATCAATCCTCTTTGACTTCGTAATAGACCAAGTCCACTGTAGTTGTGTGCCTTCCTTAGATATGATCAAGACATAGATATATGAACAAAATTATGACATATAATGTATTTTTAAGTGCAGATCGTCTTCTGAAACATACGTTGCATGTTTTTTCGCATTGCTTTGTAATTTTGCAAAATCTCAACAAAATCATGACAACCACCCAACAATCTATTCTTGCTAAACATTACGCCGACCTATCTATAATCTACGAAATCCGACTAGTATACCATCCGCAGTTTTCATCGCATGACAATCGACTTTTGTCAATTGGTCGCATAGAAGTGATGTTGACATTTGGGTATAGGCTGAAAAACTCAGCACCCAAACAGTCTCAACATAAGAATAGCCATAGTGGTTCATGGATTGAGTATTTGCCGTCTGATAGTAAAGTTGTTGGTTTGAATCTGCGAACCGGACTCGACCGATTTTTCCAGCCCTTTTGACGTGACAGTAAAAACCGAGGTCACATGCCACAATAGGTGTCGGCATGTTAGAAAAACCGTTCAGCTTACAAGTCATAAGTGAATATCACAGGCAAAAGTCTTTGTCCTTCAACAGTTTTAATGACATCCCCATAAAAGTGAAACATTCTTGAGTGGGACGTCAAAACAACAATATATCCAACTTGAAAATATACTTTTAAAGATTAACAGGCTTTCCGTCCCCAGAGATCTAACTGTCAATGAAAAGCGGATAACATAAAAACAAAAACAATATTTTTGTATAACTTTTATTGTAAATCCGTCAGTGTACAGTGTATAAAGCACATGGGAGAAAGTTGTAAAATAGAGTATTATTCAGAAAGAGAAAAAAACCTTCAAAGCACATTTAGTTAAAATCGCATCCTCAACAACGCTTACAAAAAATATTATTTATTTACAGGCGCCAAGAGTTATTTCCCTTTCTGAATATTTCAACAACGAGAACATCAACAGATAACAGTACTAAGTAAATAAATTATAAAATCTACGATAAATATACAGCTATAAGAAGATTTGTTGAAATGTATTTAATCTGCCTACGGTGCTAGACATATTGGTCGCAAAATGCCTGTCAGGGTGTTTTCAGGGTCACGAAAGTTCGAAAGATTAGGCCTTGCTAGACGCCATTTTCACAAAGATGAACAAAGCTGGCAAGAAAAGGGAATCAATGGAGTGTTTCAAGGCCCAAAGAAAAAAAATGTAAAAAAGATATAATCAGGCATTTTGAAAGAATATGATCCGAAATATACACTGTACAAAAACAAGATAATCTACCGTAGAAGGAAGTTCTTGCATAGATGGTTTACTAAATATTTTGATTATTATTTTCATATGATGTTTCATATTAGGTTTTTCTGTTCGGTTCTTATATTTGACACGATGAGCAGCTATTGCCCATGGATTTTTTTAGTTGGTGAAAAGGGGGGTACTCTTCAATAGATGTCGTACAAAACATTATATATAAGATAAGTATTGAAATACACAGCCCTGGTGGGAATAGGGCAATTGATGGTACAATGATCTAAAATGCTCCAGAACCTAACACAGAGAGTTCTGCAAAGCAAGTTATCTCCCCTGATGAGTCAATTACTTTACACATATATTCACCTTCGTTATTTTCATTTACGTTTCTTATAATAAGTGAAAATTCACCCTTTTCACTATTCACTTCTGAAAATGAGTGTTGGCNNTCACAGTCCACCATTTCTTTAAGAAATTTTAATTTCTCTCTTTTCGAAAATGATTGATTATGGATTTGCTTATTTTCTTTCTCCGTACTCTCACGGTTAGTTCTACTTTTGTCATGATATGTATTTGGATCGGGTTCGCTATGAACGGGTTTTGAGAACATATTCACATGTTTTGATGTATCACGATCAATTTCCGTCTGTCTGTGTGTCAGATTTTTATTTAAATCCCTTTGCACTTTAGATTCTGATGGCACTGAATTTTCATTTTTAGGGATTGTCTTTCCATTTGTTGATGGCGTTTCCTTGGCAGCGACATCACGTGATGAAAGTCTGTCTGAGTTTTTGTCCTCTGTTGATGACACTGTCGATGACGAATCTATTGGACTCTGTGAAGTATTATCAGAACTGTCACTTTTAGCAGAACTAGTACTGTCACTACGACTTTTCTGAAGCTTTTGCATTGCAGATGACATGCGGCCCACTGCCCGGATAGCATTTCCCATTTTCTGCGTAAAGACAAAGCCAAAAGAACCAGGTCAGAAATAAGAACCATAACCAGTGCATGCCGGGGAAGAGTCACGTGACTTCTACCACGTAGCAGTCACTCATTTCGTGTAGCATCATTCGTTTCAATACATATTTTTTTCTATGATTTTGCTTTTTTATTTTCATTAGATGAATAAATTATGATTCCATTTAAAAAATTGAAATCTTCACAGATTATAAAAAGAAAGATATATTTATAGTATTTTCCAAGGAACATTGAAGTCATTATGATCTACGTGACTGCAACTCACAGAACGACAAATAATGCTACAGAAAATGAAATGCATTCTGATTAAGCAAAGAGTGGAAGTGTAAAATTAAGTGCTATTGAGTTTCCTCTTAAAGACTCTCTCTCTCTCTCTCTCTCTCTCTCTCTCTCTCTCTCTCTGTGAGTATGTGTTTGTAAATGTGTAAATACGTATGTGTAAATAGGCATGGATCGATCTAGAAGCATAGGAGATATATCTACAACTACTAAAGACTACAGATTTTCCAGATTACTGTCATATTTCAAATTACTGTCAACCAACTTATTTCTGCGGCTACTAAATTTTGCGGATTTGTTATTTCAAAAATGTTTGCGACGATTAAATTTCGCGATGCGTTATTATATACTTGTTATTCCTGTATGTTGCGAAATAAATTTGCGGCTATTTAAGTTTGCGGAGTTGGCAATTCGTAAACATCGCGAATATAAATCGCGTGCAGAAATAAGTTGGTTTACAGTATCACCATCGTCGTCAACGCTTCACATAAGCATATCTTTCATTTCTTTTATAACAAAGGTTCTTTAATTATTCCCAAGAAATATTTATTTAACTATAATCCATAGTTGATTCTTTCAAAGTATTGTAGATTAGAAATTCATTGAAAATTACCGAGTGTAAGTGGAATTATAAAACAAAAGTTATATTTGGAATATATATTTGTGGATTAATCAGAATATGACAATAAACAGAAAACCGTCCCCCTCTACCAATGGCATATGTAATTTAACAAATATGTGGCGGGGCCTCCGTGGCCGAGTGGTTAGCGTGTTCGACTGCTCGGAAAATCCAGGTCGAGCCACGTCAGCGCCACTCCGCGGTTGGCCGTCCCTGTCCTTCGGATGAGACAGTAAAAACCAAGGTCCCTTGCACAGTAGGTGTTGGCA
>JACSZP010001939.1:0-16679 GCA_016161895.1 Pinna nobilis
TCTCATTATTTAGTAGATATATGTATGTTTACATACTGGTACAGAAACCGATTATTTAACTTTATCTCATGATAGTCCCAACTCTATAATTTCACCTGTAGATACCTTATCGACGAGCACTGTCATGCGATCGATGGCCTGATATAACACCTGGTTTGCTCCCATGAAATGAAAATTCCCACATGTCAAATATCTATTATTAATTTTGTGATTTCCAAAAAGGTAAATAAAGAAATAAAATGTGTTATGTAACCAGGATTAATACTTATACATATGTAATTGTCAATTCATAAGTGTAGGAGTACCTTAGATTGGTTGTGCATCGGATTCCCATTCCTATATTGATATCCATAAATAAAATTGAAACTACGCTCTTCAACTCACGCCATTTTACGATCTATAGAATCTAAGCACATATATTCACACACACACAACACACACAGAGAGAGAGAGAGAGAGAGAGAGAGAGAGAGAGAGAGAGAGAGAGAGATTCTGCTAAAATTTTCTGTTTGCCAAACTTTTTCTTTCTAGATCCCAACTTATAACAAAATTATTAGCAGGTCAAGACACCTCTTGCTGTTAACATTTCTTCAACATAATTATCACTTCTATCTGTATAGTTCTTCACTTCATCTATAGTGATTAAGATATATTTAAGAAAAAAATTATACTTCCATAGAGCCTAGCACATTGGTTGTATATTTGTATAACATCCCACTCAAGAATCTTTCACTTACAAGGAGACGTCAGTGTGCCGGTGAAGGGCTATGGATTTTGACTATGCTTGACACTTATGGCCAAAGAGCAGGAAGGATTCTTTAACGTGTTGACACCTACTATGACCTTGGTTTTTACCGTCTCATCCAAAAGGCAGGGACGGCCAACCGCAACATTGTTTGGGCTCAAACCCCAGATCTCTTGATTTGAAGTCGATAACACTAACCATTAAGCCATGGCTGCCCAGGAGCCACAGAAACATCATAGATTAAAAAAAAACTCCGATATTAAGGTCATTAATTTTAGCATTAACTAAAATGTCTCTTCTGAAGGCAATCAAGCACAGTGTATGAAAGACCTTTCTCTTCACATTTCAAAGTTTTGGCAAAGACGAATATTTTCTAGATTCTATATTCGAGCATGAAAGTCAAGGCCACAAGGTTAAATGTTTTTTAACCAAATGAAAGGTCTTGTTTGTTACAAACGTATTAGCAACATTTATGAAATATTGAAGTTCAATTCCTTATCATTGGAAAATTACTACAAGTTATATGCAAACAGATCAAAAGATATATTGCCCCAAAACGTCATACCACTGGAGGGGTAAGTTACCAGTGTAAATATAAAACAAAAGAAGCAAATAATTTTTTTTATATTTTTTATTCATTCAGATTTAACAAAACTCAAAAAGTGAGTTGTCTCATTAAATTAATAACATCAACAGTACAAAAATATTCAAAGTCAAAGCTCTGATGTAAATCTATAAAAATATGGATGGAATTTTTTATAAAAAAAAAAGAAGTTAGAATCACAATATCAATAAATGTGTGTAGAATGTCAAATTAAAGGAAAAAAATAGAATAAAAAATGTTCAATACTTTAAGTTCTATAGAATAGATAGATTTGGAATTAATTTGTATCTGGACCATATGGACGGATTAAACCGATACAAAAAATAAATCATTGAGAAAACCAACCTAATCCCAACCCTTACAGATATATTTACCACAATATTGTTCACAACTTCCCAAACCAGGAATATTTTAATAATTGTGACACATACTATGCATAGATATAAAAATGATACAGATGTCCCTAACTCAAACCTAAGTTTCATCAAAGTAAACCAAATTTGATTTTTATAATGAAAAGTAGTTGTTCAACTTATCAGTAAATGATAACAGCAAAATAAAATAAAAGTTTTATGTACAACTGCATTTTTATCAATAGCTTTTTTTTATTTACCCTTTCAGAATCTTACACTAGTTCCTTCAACGCAAGGAAACCATCTTGTTGTTTTTTTTAAGCAGAGTCCTGAATTCCCATTATGTTTGTTTCTTTTTTTTTTATCAATGCATAAATAAACCATTTTCTAAATTTTTTACCTTTATATAAATCCTATCGTTAAAGATTGCATAGCAAAGGCCAATAAGTTATAGCTACATAGTTAAATATATTCACACTTATCCTTCTATTTTAAATAGTTTCTTTGATATATCAAACCATCAATATTGAAACACACTTAATATGATATCAATACATCTTTGAATCATTCCTTTCACTTCTTCTGCAGTTTTCTTTTTCAAATTTTCTCCAATTTTAACTCACAATAAACGAGTTCAATATCTGTTAACACTAGAAAGTCAACACTAAAAGTTTGGAATTACGATGTACTTTTCTACAGTTATGGGTTTTTCAATTCAGCACAAATACTGTCAAGTTGTCATATGGATTTCAAACGAAATATACATCAGCTTATCACACTGATCAGTTTCTAATATCTGTCTAATCTGTGTTCAGAATCAGACACACGCCTTGGAGGACCCAGTGACTAAGATGTTCTGTTGTAGCCAGATCTGCCTCGAACACAAGACCAACACCCATTGCATTTCTTCTCTGTGATGTCACGTACACCGGAGTCCTGAATGTATTCTGTAATGAGAATAAGACATTTTAATGTTAATTGTTGTGTAATTGGGGTTTAACTTTTAATACATTGTTTAAGGGATGCAGGAATAACTCTCCATAACGAGAAAAATTCGCTGAACGATCACTTGACAAAATTAGAATCTAGGGCATCTTTGAGGATTTATAGGTACATGTGCAAGGTGCATAATTTGAAGTGAATGGCAAACATTTGCCAAAGAGAGAGCGAAAAATGTAAAATTTAGAATGCTCTTCATACAGCCAAACAACAAGCCTTGTGAAGTATCCATATATTGAGTGTAGGGTCTTTGACGCACATTGGGTCACATGACAAATACAGTGGAACCTCATTAATCCAGACATCTCCGTTCTGAAGCAAATTGTCCGGACATATGAAGCGTCCGGATTACTGAAACAAACATATCATAATGTGCAAGGAAATTTTTAAATTTTGTTCCCTGGAAATGTTGTCCGGAGGGTGAAGCATCTGGATTATTGGCACCCGGATTAACGAGGCTTGACTGTAATAAAGTCAGACTGATCACCAGGAACAACATATTTCAACATTATCACAATTATATGTATATCAAAGGAAGCATCAAGCTAATACAGATTTAACAAATGTCTACAAAATTTTAAAACTTCACCCTAAACAGCTTAGGGATCTTAGATGTATGGAGGAGAGCCATGGCAAAGGGCCTACATATTTTTTCTCTCATCCAAAGGATTAAAAAGCTGATAAAAAGGGATTCAAACTTATAATTTGGATTCCAGAATTTCAATTCTGAATTCATTCTTAAACCCAATAAAATTAGCTATGAAATGATTCCATATTTAGAAACATGGTATGATGACACAAAAATCAAACCTTTTGCCTAGTAATGATAAAAATATGTAGACATCCTTTTTATCTGAATAACTGGCAAATATGCAACACAGGATATGTTTTATCACACTTATCACATCCCTGAGCATTTTCCCTATCTTATCTTCATGAGGCAAAATCACTGTCATCAAATCTACATGGCTATTATCCAGTTGATAGTCCTGATGACTTACATATCCCTTCATACTTTCAGACTACAATATACCTGGATAGTCTCCCCCTTCTACTATTTCCTATTCACTTCGTTTTAATTTCCGTCTAATTCACTATACTCTCAAGAATGGCATATACATGTACATCAATGCTTTCATTATAAAGCTTGAACACTTCATTTTCAGTTTGAATTTGCCTTTCCATCTAAGAGCAAAAATGATGAAAGTAAAATGTTGGGAAATAATCTACCTATTCAGTGTTTTGCTATCAGCTACATTCATTAGTCCACTATAAAGGGTGTAACTTCCTCCACCAACGATACCATCAGATTTGACAAACATGATGTGCCTATGTTTACGACAGTATCATTATAATCAAACGTTTATAACAGGTCATACATTCCTAATGACACAAGTGCTATCACAGACTAAACCCTGTGATAAGTATCTAGTATTGAACACTTTTTAATCAACTGAATAAGAAATGTCTTAATTTCCTGAAAAAATAGGACAAAATTTACTAAGTATTTATGACAAGGGTTCATACTGTAATTTACCTGTAACTTGAGTCTATGGGCCTCGATTGGAATGATCTTCAGTACCGGTAGCTCCTGAATCAGCTGTTTAGGTGCCTGTCTAATCAAGCAGGCATTTTCTCTATCCCAGGCAGCGCCCTCTAGGTACAGACCATCCACAAAGCATCCTGAAAATGAATAAATGAATATTACTTACAGTAAAACCTGCTTCAACAATCACCTGTATATAAATACAATCTGGTCATAATGACTGTTCTTTGCTTTCTCAATAGTACCATTAAATACAAATTAACCTGTATATAAAGACCTTCTCCTATAAAGTCCATCTCCCTATAAAGACAAATAGAATCTATCACCACTTTGTACAGAGACAGAGAAATCTCATCCGAGTGTCGAAGATTTGTAGTCCATGATGAGGCTTGGCGAGTCATGGATGTTGCAAATCTTTGACACGAGGGTGAGATTTATCTGTTCCTGTACAAAGAGGTGGTTGATTATTTTTCTCTCACCCTTAAATAATGCATTTCTAAGTAGTAAATATATAAGTGCAACACTGCATTCAAGTGGACGAAATCTGTCAAAAGTTGGTCAAGACTTACCGGTAGTGACATCAGGGAGTTCGAGACAAGCACGCGGGGTGCGAGACAGAGATATCTCAGAACGGGTACATTGATGGATTTCTCTGTCCAGGGTGAGAGAAAAAATTTTCTTGTGCCCTTAAAAAGGTCATTATATACAAGTTTCACAGTACTTGTGAGAAATTTGTATATTTCCATACATTTTCAAGCAATGCATTATTTCTACCTTACTCTTATTCTTAATTGTTTATACAGGTACTTGAGTACTCACCTATTTATCATGGATTTGGCATGGAAAATTATAGAACAATATAACACAAAATTGTTCAGAGGAACTTTATCCCTAAAACCTGAGTTTTCCTCGTTTGAAATCGACATCACTTATGATTTTTGCAAATTACTATTGTTTTCAGATACCTGTTGTAAAAAAAACAAAAGTAGGAATGCTAAATATATCTCAGCCACAACACCCCCCCCCCCCCTCACCTGCATTGCATGTTCTAATAATTGTATGTATGTATTCATATGAAGAACGAAATAGTGATACCTTGATGAGCTCTCTCGGTGACATCATCTGCCGTCTGCCACTGTGTAACTGATGTGTACAATGTAGACTTGTCCAGGGGCCATCCATTCTTACGACATGTTGCCTGTACCAGAGCTGTCAGATAGGATTCTGGGATATGCAGACCAGACAACCACATGACTGGAGGTTCGCCTTCATTTATCTGAAAATTAATAAGGATCAATTGCTAAATATTTAACATTAAGAAATCTTTTAGAATTTGGCACCAAGTACATTAACCTTTTCAAACCTAAGATTATGTAATGCATAGCAACATATGAGTTCAGATCACAACAGGTCAGTAAAAGTCATAGACCAAGTAGTCTTAGTACATGTATATCTACATAATCAAGGCATGTAGTCCTACTGTACACAAAGGATATCCATTTATCAACAAACATGGGCCAAGACTATGGAAATTCTAGAGATCAACCAATGATACATCTAATAAACTCTACGTCTTTTCAAAGGAAGTACTCATAAAAACTTGTGTATATTCAAATGTCCTGAATGATATTTTCAGCAGTGAAAAATTGATTAAACTGGAAAATATGTGTATTTCAGTTCACTTCATCATTTTACCACTCACCCAGCCATTGTACTGCTTCAGTCTCCTCTCAAAGTGAATCATCCAGTTGCCAAGAGACTTGAGAGTTGCAGGAGCAAGGCGGCGCCAAATAGCCGGAAGCTGACCATTGAAGAGAGCCTTAGCTACTTCATCTAACTCACTACTCATACCTACTTCACCAGCCAAAGCCTGAAATGTATGTCAAAGTTAGTATGAATAGACTTATGATCAACAGAAATTCCTCTACAAAATAATGACATTAAAGTTTTCTACAAATGTGTCCAAAAGAATATTGCTCTACCAAAAATTATACAAAAAATAAATAAATCCAAACCCACTCCTTAACCGTGCAAGAAAATAAGGACACATGTCCCATCAAAAACTAACCTAACTATCTGAGCCAAATCTGGTTAAAAAACAACTTATTTGCTCAAGAAACAAGTCCTATATAAACAAAAATTGACATCTTTGTCTTAAAAATAAAACCTGCTTAAAATTTGTTGAAAGGAAATAGTAGTGTCAATACTTTTTCTTGCATTTAATAACCTCTCAGTTATATACTGATGTCCCATATTTACTAGTAGGAGAAATATGCAAGTTACAATTTATCATGGTTGGGACTACAATAAGTAAGCAGGCCAAATTCTATAACATAACTAGAATCAATTTAGGCAGATGCAAACTTCAGATAAGAAGCCTCAGGATTTAAAGCAATCTGGACTACTCAGCTAAAGAGACACCAAAATGCCAAAACAGCAAAAATGATGGAACAGCTGTTCAGGAGAAGACCAATCAAATTACAGTCCAATATTCAATCTGCTTCTCTATTGTGTTGCATTGCAAGAAAATATAATGAGACCCCAGTGAGAGGTCAATTCCAATGACCTCTGTCAATAACTAATCAAATTTCAATGTAAGAAAATTGAAGTTGTTGGTGCGAGTATATGATCAACATGAACTTTACAGGATATTACCTCTCCTCCAGGTTCAATTTTCAAGCGACAGGACATAGAAAGGGAGCATATTGTGTATAGACTTATTATTAGGTTGGGAGAAGACCTACCCTCTGTAGTGTCACAAGGGATCGCCTCATCCTCACGATCAGTCTGTTAAACCTCTCCAATTCCTGTAGAAGTACCACAGTGGTTGGAGAGATTTCAAGTCCATACTTCTTACGGATCTTGTCCATTTCAAACTCCTCTGGTAGCTTAGTTAGCACTTCTTTGGCAATTTTTCCGATGAAATCTTCACGACTGATTCCACTTGATGAATCACCTGTTAACAATAAATCAAAATATTAGTCAAGACTCTTTTTTTTTGCTATACTGTTTTTATCACTCTTAATGTCCTACTTCATGAGTAAGCTTTGTACGGAGATAAATTTATAAAATAAAATGATTTTTAGTTGGTTTTGAACAAGTGCTATTTTTCAAAACGGGCTGATACTCTAGTAAAAAAAACCAGGAAGTTGCTATTGACATCCCACAGTATCCATAAGGGATGTACCGGACGTCACAACGATAAACCATCAAATTAAACTTCAAAAGAAATCATCTGCATTCATAATCTATTGATTCTTTGGACAAAAGATGTGTGTGAAGGACAAATGCAAGGACTCTTGCATCAAATGATAATAATTGTGCTCGTACATTCTGGAATTTTGAAAAGAAATATTGACTTGGAAACAATTTCATCACTACAATTTCATTTAAAGGCCACTGAATCATAAATTTTATATTCACCTCACTGGCAATGAACGATTACTTTTCTACAACATGAATGGGGAAATTAAGAAATCGGAGAAGGAAACATTTTACAAACCTGTCTGTGGCTGCAGCTCGATGAGATGGGACCACATGTCTCTAGCAGCTTGTGTGTAGTATCCTATCTCGGCATTAGGATGCAGACCAAAGACTTCTGGGGTGTTGGCATGGGGCAGAGACTCAATGAAATCTGTATAGGAACAACAAAAATTGAGATAATTAGGAAAAATGGAGGTTGTTGTTGCCTTGTTGTTTAACGTCCCACTCAAGAATATTTCACTCATATGGAGACGTCACTGTGTGCTGGTGAAGGGCCTCAAATTTTGCCTGTGCTCGGCACTGCTGGCCGTAGAGCAGGGATGGTTCTTTAATGTGCCAACACCTACTGTGACACGGGACCTCTGTTTTTACTGTCTCAACCGAAAGACAGGGACGGCCAACCGCAGAGTGGCACTGCGGGAATCGAACCCCGGACCCCTCGGCTCAAAGTTGAACACGCTAACCACTCGGCCACAGAGGCCCCGAAAAATGGAGGTAAGAGACAGCCAAACATACAGATGAGAGAGAGAGACAAGGAGCATTTCAAGTATACATTTAATTTTTTCAGCATTCATAAGACTATAACAACATTGGCTTTCTTAACACATTCTTTGGGTCAGATAAGCAAGTCATAGTAGGTGTTTGTTTGGAGACCCACTGTTACAATGTCTCAAAAGATTCTTTACACAGCTAGGCATTTGTAATCCAGAAAATATTTTTGATAACCACCCTTTGGAAAAACTTTTCATCGAAAATATTGTTAAATTGCATAGGCCATCAGAAGACATACTTTTCAGTGCTCCTGACAATTCGTTAACCTTGAAATAAGCACATCTGAGTTAACGAAGGTCTACTGTTTAACAATGTTCACTTATATGGCATATTCAATGCATTGTGATTATGTCGTTGTCGTTACACAAGTATGGTAAAAGTCACTTATGCTTTGAAGAATTCTGAGTGAAGATGTATGACAGACCTGTGTAATTATCTCTGGGGCCATCCTCTGGGATCCTGTAATCAACCTCCTCGTTATGATAGAAATGGAAAGGCTGGAACGTGTCAAAGATGAAATCTCCCATGTACTCATCCATGTAAGTCTTCAGCACCCGTCGATCAAAGTTGTCAATGGCACGGCCTCCGTACATCACCTTGACGTAGACAAAACATACAATACATAATTTTATGCAAGACTATGGCATAAGTTAACACATGGAAGCGAAATATATGATGGTTACGTTTAAAGATATGGTGAAATCTATGTGTAAAGAGCCAATGAGGACATAACCTAAACAGTCTTATACTGTATAACAAGAAATTTTCGTTGTGTATTAATATTCACTATTTTCGCGGTTGACGTTAACTGCAAATATTAATACACTCATGTTAATGTGACATATGTGTGTTTATGTGATTTCGATTGTGAACTGTGAAAGTTTATACCAGTGAAATAGTTTCAATTTGAAAATCTGCGGAACTTAGCACAAGTATTTATTGCTTGTTTAATACAGTATATAGTCACTACACAGACCCAAGACACAAATAGACCGGAGACACCAATACTCTGCAGAAATATGGCAAAAAAAACCAGAATTTTAAAAATTGAAACTGCATTATAAAAGATTCACTTTGGTTATACGGAGGCGTTATTAAATAAAACGAGCCGCCACTATATATACATGAGTGATTTGTCTACTGACACTCGATAACATACCTCTCCAATCAAATATTTCAAGCTGTTCCATGGAAGTTTGGTATCACCCAGCTCAAAGGCTTTAGTAAGGTAGGTATTCAGGATCTGCATACACACGCGGAAGTCAGACTCGTTAAAGTCATAAGCGATGTTCCATCCTATTTTACCGTACTTTCTTCTCTCTTGTACGACAGCGTGGAAGAATCCCAGGACAAAAACGAGCGATGGGAAGGAGGAGTGTGGGCAGTCTGCCAAAGCCTGACTGTTAATCTTATGATAGGTACCACGCAAGTTCAGTTTGAGTCCATTAGGTGGCTCTGTCACGACCTGTAATAAGACACCACAGAAATTACGATGACTGAAGTTATTTTCAAATTATTTGGCATTTAGTGTTTTTCTACAATTTGAATTAAGGAAATCTTGCTATAACTAGGAAAATCTTGCTATAACTAGTCAATGAATTTTATCTTACAATCAAAGCTACAAAGTACTGCTACCTCTCTTTTCAGCATAAGGATGATGAAGATCTCAAAACTAAACACAAAATTAATCTCAATCTCTCTCAATCTCTCTCAATCTCTCTCTCTCTCTCTCTCTCTCTCTCTCTCTCTCTCTCTTATGGAGCTATTTTTTTAGTGTACCTTCAATGATCTCTGTAAGATGCCTATAGGGAAACTGGCTGTGGGTTCTGTAGTCAACCAAAGACGGAAGTCTGGATGAGGCTTTGTCAATTTCTCCAACTGCTTCTCAAGCTCTCTTAGCCATTTGACCAATAAATGGNNACCAATAAATGGCAATTCTGTAACATAAGCCACTGACCTCTGGCAATAGCTGTTTCCAAGTATTGGAGGGCAAGCTAGAAAATAAAACGTTTTGTAATATTAGAAAATATAGGTTGTCAAAATTTAACAAAATTCAAAGACAAAACACTTAATTCATATTAACCCTTTCAACCCCAAGCATCAGAATGGTATGCTCTTTTCTTTGTCTTAGACCAGTCTATTTCGGTCTGTGGTGTTGAAAGGGTTAATGTACACAAATTTTCAACATCTCTAACATAATTATTTTTCTCAAAGGTTACCTACAGGTCAAAACATATTATGAATACTATCCATATCTATGTTTCCTTTACTTTAATAGGTATTTGTCAAGTTATTTACATATTTAACAGTTAAAGTTTACTGATGCTTTTCACCTCCATTACAAAATTTCTGACCCCATTCAACTCTTTTCTGGAATAATTATAGATCAGCAAGTTATGAAACTTTCTCCTCACCTTCTCTTGACCTTGACCCATGGACAAGAATTTCAACTTGTTTGAGCCAAACTCAATTCTCTCTGCAAGTTTAATAAGATCGCTGGCTGGATCTGAGCCTGGACTGAGAATGAATACAATGGGTGACATCGGCGTACTCTGGTCGAATATTGCCTCAAAGCTGATGATGGGTGGCGTCACATACTTCTCACCCATACATTTGGTCACGTATTCCTCCACAGCCCTGTAGATACGATCCACACGGAAACAACGGAGCAACATCAGCTTCTGGAAGTCTGACAAGGAGTCTACGTACCTCATAGGGAACGGCTGAGATTCTGGAGTGTCATGGTCGAACCACTGACGACGAGAAAATGACAAACAAATTATGTAGTTGGAATTACTCTATCATGTATAATGCTAAAAAGTACATCATTGTGTTACTGTGTATTAAATCAAATAAGATTATTTAAATTGTTCTGGTCAGTTGGTGTGGAAATAGTGAAAATTCTGAGAGTTTGCAATATTTCAGTCTAGAGGAGTAAATGAAATTAAAGTCAATGAAGTTCAAAGTAACAGACAAGTATCAATGCTCTCCTACCATACACTAATGCAGCACATATTGCAGGTGATTTTTTTATATGCTACACAGACTTCTTTTAGCACATGTCATATTGCAGTGATTTTTTGATATGTTATACAGAGTTCCTTCCCTTCCTTTAATAAGTTTTTATATTTCAAAGATTTACTATTTGTTATTTTACTAATGCTGTGAAGCAGATTCAGAAACAAAAAAAAGTTTCCCAATTCCTTGGCATCAAAACTTCTATAATTTTATGTCTGATTTATCCATACCTTTTTCCAGATTTGCTCATTTCTTTCAATGTCGTCCAACAGAGAGCTAAATTTGTCTGGGAAACCTTCCACAAGTCGGATACAATCCTCCCAACCTTCCTCTGGGAACCAGGAGTATGGACGTTTCCTTCGACTTTTCTCCAGTGCAATGTTACCCTGGAGAGAATAGACAGAATTAGCCTTTAATGAACACAAGATATCTATAGAGATTCCATGTTATATCAAGTGATATACAGTAAAACTTCGATAAGTCAAATTTCACGGGACCGTTTGAAAAAGTTCGAGACATCAATACTTTGACTCATGAATGTATTAAATGAAGTTTTTATATCGAGCACTTAAAAAATTACAACTCTGATACAATAAATGTAGTCTCAATCTGATTTTTATAATTCATGAAAATCATATTTCATCACAAGTTTCATAGTAAAATATATAAATATTATAACTGGAAAAATTGCACACTTACATTTAAAAATTGATTTTAATCGCAAGATATTTTGTGAAAAGGGCCGCTGAATCTGTTTACAATACTTGTTCACACGTTACCTTGATAAAGAAGTCTAATTCTTCTTGAGTCAGGTGGCTAAGATCTTGCTCCAGTTTAATGGTGATTTGGAAGGAGAACAGCAGTTTGTGTCTCTCAAATATACCTGAAATGCAGTAAAATTTGCTTCAGTTGTGTACAGGAAGCTAAATGGACATACTGGGAACTATGACAGGATATCAATAGTGATCATTTCTACAAGACAATAATCTGAAATAGGATGTGCATAAGAAATAATAATACTGCCACCAGGGCTCACCCTGGACTTAGACAATTGTTAGCCAAAAATTAGCCAACCAAGATTTTTTCCAGCCAATTGATAATCTTATTAGCCAATGAACATTTGCTGGTATGTGAAATACTTTTGATACTTTACATAGACTGACACCTGCTAGCCACTTTGGGTATCATTTCAGATACATTTTGAATCATCTTCCCATTATTTTCTGATTTTTGCTAAATTATATTCTAACTGCAGGTAACTTATTTGAACATATGAGATTATTCAATAGATACCCCTTTTACATAGCAACAAATAATTGTTAGCCAGAAAATTAGCCAATTACAATTATTTTAGCCAATTTCCCCCAAAATAAGTCAATGGCTAAATTGGCTACCTACAGGGTGAACCCTGCTACCACTACTTACAATTCAAAAGATATTGTCAAGATTTATAAATGTAGGTCAAACAACATAGTCATGTTAAAACTAGCCAAATGTTTGAGTTCCAAATGGAAGGTCACATGATGAAAAAAAAAAAGAGTTTATGTTTTGCAGACTAAAAGTCAATTGACAGACAAAGACCTAAGTGCCCCTCTTTCAGTTTTTGATCTTGTAATAAAGCAAGAACCGTAGTTATGTTTGGTAAATTAAGAAACTACATGTATAAATTCTCACCAGTGCATCCATAGTTGTACACATTGTGGGTCAGTGTGTCCATGATGTTTCGCAGACGTTTCTGAAGAATTGCATCAGGCATGGATTTCTTTAGGGAATACTCAAACACTTCTAGGTAGGAGTCTAAACTGTACTGGTACATGGTGTTGATGGTGGACATCTCGGCCAAGATGAAGAACAAGATAGCACCTCTTCTAGCAGCTGGACGATAACCATCTCGAAGTTTGTCAATATCAATGGCCGTCTTGGCTCCCAGCTTCAGTTTTTCTGATACCTAGCAAAGTCATTGTTGCAATTAATTTAAAGAAAAATCTAAAATACTTTAATTTTTTACTTTCTCTGGTTCAAATATTTCAAATGACATTTTGTTTAGTGAATATGTGTAATTTCTCATTTAACTAAAATTGAGCATACGTTTTGCTGTGCCTTAAAATGATCAGTTGTAACGTCTTGTCCTGATTTTACCAAATTGCAGAATAAAAAGGGGAGTATTCAATTTCAGCCAGCGTGTTGTGAATACTTCTAAATAGATCTGTATTCATGTTTTTGCTACTTGGATTCCACACATACAGAATAAGCCACATCCCTAACCTGCACCCCACTACTTTATGTACAGTGGAGTTGGTCTATAACGAAGTCAAAGGGGATTGACTTTTGACTTCGTTAAAGGCATCCTTTGTTTAAAGCATCAACATTTACCACATAGATAGACAAATAGTCATTCCTTTCTGGGAATTTTTTCCCTCTTTGTTATAGCACTGAATTCGCTTTAAGCCGATTCGCTATAGACTACTGTAGATAACTATTCCTAACTACCAACCTCTGTAGCCTTAGTTTTGGTTTCTTCTAGGGTCTGGATCAGCTCCAAATTGTCCAACATGTTACCCTGGGATTGTGCCAACTCTCTCAGCAAAGCATCTTCTAGGTCCTTCAAAAGTTTTTTGTTTATACTGGTCTCCTGAATCAAGCGTTCTCTTTGTTCCTCCAGCTCTCTCCTTTCAAACTTCACGATGACACTGAGCAACTGATCTTCCAAACCCTTTAAAGGAAAGAATGCAACTGTAAATGTCCAGCAACAAGTGTCACTTTTGACATAAGATTTATTTTCCTTAAATTTTTGTAATATCTGAAATGGGCCGTTGATTGATTAATATTGACTCTATTGAATTTTACCTAGGACAAGAGTGTTTTGTATTGTTTGTTTGTTTTTTTTTAAAGTATGCTGGATTAATTCAACATACAGTGAAGGTAATTATTGTGTCATAGATAACTCCTGATAAAACCAACTAACAATTGTTCGTCAATATTTTCCTTGGTTTTTCCTTTAGCAGTAATGGATAAATATGGGAGGTAATCCAGTTTGTTCTGTGCTCAATTGCAGGCACCTTATTATATCATACTCACAGTAAAATACTAGCATTGATGGTATGGTATGGTATTGTTGTTTAAAGCCCCACTCAAGAATATTTCACTCATATGGATATGTCACCGTGTGCCGATGAAGGGCTACAAATGTTGCCTATGCTCGGCACTGCTGGCCGTAGAGTAGGGAGGGTTCTTTAACGTGCCAACACATACTGTGACACAGTATCTCGGTTTTTACTGTCTCATACGAAAGACAGGAACGTCCAATCGCGGAGAGGCGCTATGGGGCTCGAACCCGAATCTTTCAATTCGCAGTCGAACATGCTAACCAGTCGGTCACGGAGGCCCCAGTGCCAATGGTAAATAATGAAATACCTACCTTGAGTGTTACAGTGTAGTTGATGACCATGGATTTGCCAAACACATTGGGAGTGTACTTTGGATTGGCTAACTTTGTGTTTAGGTACAGACGGAAGTTGGGATCATAATCAACCTCTTTGTCACCAAGCAATATGAATTCTCTCCCTTTTTCACCTGGAAAATTTCAGAATTAGAAATATAAAATTCATCTAGTTCATCAAATGACAGACTTGTTACAGATCAGACAAAGAAAATAAGCTGCATATAGATATACAATAATGATGTTAGTTGACTGTTGTTTAATGTCTTGCTGAAGAAATGAGTTCTTTGTTTATGGAGACATCATTAAATCATGAGGAAGGGCTTCAGATATTGGGTAAAACTTGGCTCTTCTAGCCATTGGGTAATGAGGGATCTTTGACCTACAAAAACCTACTGTAACACAGGACTTTGTTAATGAGGTCCCATTGTTGTTGCATTGTTGTTTAACGTCCCACTCAAGAATATTTAACTCATATGGAGACGTCACCATGTGCCGGTGAAGGGCGACAAATTTTGCCTGTCTCATCCGAAAGACAGGGACGGCCAACCGCGGAGTGGCCCTGCGGGAATCAAACCCCAGTCCCCTTGGCTCGAAGTCGAACACGCTAGCCACTTGCCCACGGAGGCCCCTCTGATTTCTTTTCTTTTCCCAATTAGATGTACTGCTTGTTTATCACAAGATCAAATCACAGGATTAGAATGTATATTTTGTACACAAAAGACACACGTTTTCCATCCATTACAGACTCCAAAACAACAAACATCCCATAACCACAGAAATGCAATTGTTAGTTAGCTCATGCAAAATTAGAACTGTCAACAAATGAAACATTCTTAATATGTATAATGGTAAAATGTTGTGGAATCATGCAATTAACAAGAAGAAAATATAGAAAAAAAAATCAAAGAAATATTTAAGGATGTGTAAAGGATTAGTGACCAGACTGCAATGCTTGACATGGGAGCAAGTGCTTATAAATGTCTTAACCTTAGCAATTACTGAAAGGGCTCAACTAGTCTGTGGCATCCATACTAAATATATACATGTAGTATATAACCACGATTACTAGGTGAGAAATGAGCCCTAGGTTAACATTAAACAAATAGACATACAGGACAAAGGCTTTGCCCTCTCCTTCAACATGGTCCCATCAAAGAATATGAAAAACTGCTTTACTGTAAAAAGAGGGTAAGTATCAGCCAATGTACATCAAGTGTATTCCACTAGCTTAACAAAGTAATAGTGTCCCTATTCAATATTTCTACTGTCATAATTTTGCTTTTTCCTGAAACATACACTGCCACAGGCAGACAGCTGATGTTACAAATCTACAGATCAATAAAGCTTTGCAATCTGATCACAATAAAACAAAGTAATTTTTCAGTTGTCCATATTTTGTGACAATTTGTTCCTTCTATGTCAGAAGAACTTTGCTTTGCCATGCTGACAATGTACTTCATTGCAATAATACATGTATGCACAAAAGAGCGTGACCATATATTACAATAGAAAATATTTACAAGGATGTGGTGGTCTGTGTGAAAAACAAAAATTTGTGTAATATTGTACATGCATTGTTTTGTCAATTTTAACTCCAGCACCCTATCAGGACTTGATCCATTTACTGAACAGGTACAATGCATTCATAAGATCAGGGTGATAGGTTAAAACCGAACTGAACATAACTGGAACTTCATGCAATTTGACAAAAATATGTATACTTCCTCATTGTTAATACAGACCTCCTGAAACAAGGTAGTAAACTTGTCAGTAAAAATAGTACAAAGATATTGATGAGGAAACGGATATGGAGAGTACAATTACTGTAAATTCGGAAATTTTTCGCGGAACTTTATTTTGGCGAATCAATAGTTACATAATTGCTCGGGACACTATATTTTCGCGTATGTGAATGTTTACTTAATAGTTTATGCTTA
>JACSZP010001943.1:0-12811 GCA_016161895.1 Pinna nobilis
GTAGAATATCATTTCTCCACTGGCAGCAATTTATTTGCTTTTTTTCATTCAAACAATTGATAATGTAATCAGCCTTAGCATAACAAAAGCAAATTCAAATGAATATAAGATAAATTTTACAAAAATACTGTTCTTTAACTTCATTTGTATATCCTTCCAAAGTCTCAATGGAGACGTTAAGAATTCAGTGTTAATGCTTTGTTTGATTATTGTAGGTTGGGAAACAGCTCAGAGAAAATATTCTTAAACATAACTTGAATTTATTTGTCAAGTTAATATGCAGTAGCCTACTGTACAGTGTGATCTAAGATTAAATACACACACACACATAAACATGGATATATATATATATATTATATTTTAGTATATTATGACCAAAAGGACTTTAATATGATCCAAATAGATTAAAAAGGAATCAATATGACCCAGAAGGACTTCAAAATGACCTAAAACATGAAATACGTGTATATAAAATGTTTTCACTGTGCGATCCGAAGGACAAGAAAAACAAGTTGCACCCTGCAGAGACTTGAACTCTGGACCCCCAAGTTTCAATGTGAGCACTCTACTGGGGAACCACAACTGGCTCCACAAAGTAGGTAAAATATTTCATAAAATGGCACTGTACCTCTACATCATGTGGAGCTTCATTTTTTCTCTGTGACCGATAAGACTTGGCACGTATCAAGCAGCCTTGATCTATTTGATGCACTAGAGTAAAAAGAAAAGATGTATTAATAAATTATTGATTTATATGTTGATCATAATGTGACAACTTTATAATATTACAGCCTAAACAGCTGATCTCTAAGATCACTTTTTGTTGTTTTTTCATTATTTAATGTCCCACTCAAGAATCTTTCACTCATGTTGTTGTATTGTTGTTTAACATCCCACTCTAGAATATTTCACTCATATGGAGACGTCACCATGTGCTGGTGAAGGGCAACACATTCAATCTATGCTCGGCACTTATAGTTATAGCCATAGAGCAGGGAGGGTTCTTTAACGCGTGAACACCTACTGTGACATGGGACGTCTCATCTGAAAGACGGGGATGGCCAACCGCAGCGTGGCACTGATCGGATTTGAACCTCAGACCCATCGATTCATCAACCTCATTCAAACACCCTTACCACTCAGTCACGGCGGCCACCTTTCACTCCTATTGAGATAAACAACTATTGGTGTCAAAGAGCTTAACATTTTAGCCAATGTTTAGTACTCAATAGAGTCATTGAGCAGGGAGGGACCCACAATATACCGACAACTACTTTAACATGGGACCTTAGTTTTTACTGCTGTCTCATCCCTTCGACGGGACTGAAAAAAAACAGCCATGGCCAGGTGAGGCTCAAACTATGGACCCCCTGGTTCAAAGATCACTGTCCAGTGTCAAGATCGGATCTCTCCAAGAATTCTAATAGTGGTATAAAGGTTAAAGCTAAAATGCCTTTAAAAATGATAAAAACTAGACTTAATCTTGACATTATTTTTCACTCTGACAAAATTAATTCAGTCTGTAGGCCTACATGATGGGTGCATATTCTCTGGACAAAACCATCTCTGGTCAACATTAGGATCCAGTTGTATTCAATAACTTCAACGATAAAGTTGTTAGCAATCAGACTTCCCAACCTTGAAAATTTTCTATGGGAAGATTTTTTAATATCTCCCTATATGGGGGAACTAAATTTCACTAAGAATTTATAGGAAAATATAAGATTTCCATGGGGGAGACTTTTTTCACGAGAAATTATCAAAATTTTACATTAAAAAATCGGAAGTCTCCCTGTATATATGGCCTTATGGGGGAGACTTGGCAAGTAGGGAAGTTGGCTATGGGAGTATGGCCGTATGGGCAATACACCTGGCTTCGGTTTCTGAATTTAGCTTTTGCAACATTTCTAATAATATCTGAGACTGAGGAAGGGATTTAGTGAACCAGAATCATCGTATTTTATGTTCTTGAATAAGTAAAAAAAAAAACTAGGTCAATACAAAGCAAAGGGAAGTTCAGGCAAAGAGAAAGTAAAAGTAAAACGATCTATTAAGCTTACGGTAAAAATAGTATACTCACCTCTTACGTGCGAGATGTATTTCTCACTGAAATATTTGTATCCTTTAGTAATCTCTTTGATGCCTCGGCTTGAAGATAGCGTTTTGATGTAGTTTCTACAAAACCAAACGTTAAATCACTGGGAACAAGCCGTAAATCTCGCGTTGAGTTATCGGTTGTCAAAGACGCCGTCGCCGTTTCCGCCATATTTGTTTACACTGGCGATAACCCGATAGCCTCGTTTTCGATACTTAATGAATATTCATTAGGATCTCATTAAGAACGGAGTATTCCCGGTACAACGAACACTTGTATCTGCGCTCACAAAAATGAGTATCTACTATCATACTGAGAACATACCTATTATTATAACCTTAAAGTAGGATACTACAAGTGTGACGTAGACTACATCGAAAATTGCTTCTGTATGACCTACTAAGTACAGAGCACAGGCATCGTCGTGGTCTAAAAGAAAATTTACGGATGTTAATTTGTACCAAATTATGAAATCAGTCGCGTCGCTCGGACGTTTAATTGTAAATATAGGGAAGGCAGGGAATGGTTTAGGTATAGTGTGATCGGAATGACTTGCTCTCTTTGTACTGGGCAGTTCGAGATATCTAGAAACGCTGGGGATGAATATCAAAGACATGCTTTTATTATAGGGTAAAAAACTACATATATAGTATACTACAACATGAGTGCGATTATTGACCATGAAAAATCATACATCAAAACATTATCAAAGTATTGGAGGAGAAAGAACTAGAAAAAGAACAAATTGCACCTGCTGAGACCATTCTCCCAAACAGCATGTCAAAACAGTTGGAATCGAATTTCGAAATGTATATGCCCTGATTAAAAACAATCGCCCTATATCCGATTTTAAGTGGCTTAATCAATTGGACATAGACAAAGTGCTTGACATCACTAAGACTTGTAACAATTTGACAGCTGCAACATCTTTTATGGAGCACATTTCTCTTGTTCAGAAGGAAAAAACTAGCCACTGAATTATCAGAGAAAGAAATCTTTTCTTTAACTGTCGATAGAAGCACAGATGACAGTGTAATTATAAGTGGCTTAATCAATTGGACATAGACAAAGTGCTTGACTTCACTAAAACTTATAACAATCTGACAGCTGCAACATCTTTTATGGAGCACATTTCTCTTGTTCAGAAGGAAAAAAAACTAGCCACTGAATTATCAGAGAAAGAAATCTTTACTTTAACTGTCGATAGAAGCGCAGATGGCAGTGGAAAGGAACAGGAGAGTCTGTAAGATTCTGTACATAAGGATGTGCTAAGACAACGTGATTAACAATTGGCGAGCCCACTTCTACAAAGTCATAGATCTTGAATTTCTACGAAAAGACGATGGTCATATCATTGGTCAATAACATAGTTGGTTTTGGAAGTTTTGGTGCATTGTTGTTGCGATGTTGTTTAACGTCCCACTCAAGAATATTTCACTCATACGGAGAAGTCACCGTGTGCCGGTGAAGGGCGACAAATTTTGCTATACTCTCATTCGCGAGTTATCTTCGTGAGATAATGGATGTTGCCATTGATCAATATTATGCCGTCAGCTTTTGGTATCCTCGGGAGACTTTAACGAAAACAATTATGCCATCAATAATCTCCTTAAGAAGTATGTGACGGCCCGGATGGAGTCTTTTTGGAGTGATTTGAACGTTCTATCTCGCGATGGGATCTATCTACAATGTCAAGGTCAATCAGTCTTTGTGTTATCCTCTCCTGTGCACAGATATTGGCGCAATATTAGATCAGCTGAAAATGATGATTGTTTTCGTTAGGATGTTTTTGAACACCAGTTGTATTCGAGAGCAATGGCGACAACAATTTATCCATTTAACAATTTTCGTCCCTTTAACAGACCTCAGCAGCCATCAGTCCTTCAATTCGAGGAGGTTTCTGTTTCAAGTATAACAAAGACCAATGTACTAGACAACTGTTGAAAATTACACAACTTGCGTCTCTCATTGATGAAAATTGTGAAGGGGTAAAAAAATTATTGTTATAAACTATTAGGTTAACTAATGGTCAAAACTGGTCAGCTAGCTCCCCTTCAAATATTCCCAATTACTTGCAGGTGTATGTGTGGGAATCTAGCAGCACATGAGCCATACAGTAGAAATGTAAAAAATTCGGTATGCTGCTGTTCCCCTTGGCATTACTGTAGAATATCATTTCTCCACTGGCAGCAATTTATTTGCTTTTTTTCATTTGTGGCACGGTCACTCATGCTGGGCGGCAGTGATGATCTTACAAAGTGTTCTTAAGTTCCTTCCACAGTATCTTGATTGCTGATAGATGAAGAATCTGTGTGTAATGTGCTAGTTCACTGTGTTGCTTGGTTTTGGTATTGATGGTTGCTGCAGTGACTCGAGAAAAACCAAGACTCATTATGTCACCTGATGCTAGGGAAACAGATGTGTCTTGCAGCTTGTGATTTTGCGTGTTGTTCCATCACAACCCAACCCAGGTCCAAGCTTGTTGTTTCAGAAAGCTTTTCAGCAATGAAAGTCTTTGCCATATAATGTCCCTCATCAACAATGGTTTGAATTGTTTTACTCGATGGCAAGTCTTCTTTGGTGAATTCCTTCCCAAACAGGTGTTAGCAACGGCCGGTGAAACTTTCTCATTTGCAACCTCAAGGCATATCAGTGCTATCACACAAATTCTTATACCGTCAGTGTATGAACCATCTTTATTCTTTGTCTGCACACTATTCTGGAGAAGATCATTTAATCTGTCAACTTCAATATTCAACGAGTCTATCTCTCTGTTGAATCTGAAGGGAATCTTAACTTGCGACACTGCTATCTTTGCACTTTGTAATAACTGGCAGTCTTTGGAGCAGAAATATTTTTTCTTTTCCATTGTTTCTAATGCTTCCTTGGCCTCCTTATTATGATTAATACTATCCAACAGTTCCTGATTTTTGCACTGAAGAGTTTCAAATTTCACTTTGTTTTATCTGCCTTTTCAAGTTGGTCAATGCATTTTTGTAATTTGACTACTTACCGCTGGGACTCGCGTAAGTGATACAGATTTTTCCTATTTGTCTCATCCCTCTTGTTGACATTTTTAACAGAGTAATGTCCCATCAATTTCTGCAGTTCAATTTTTCCTTCGACATCTTTTTTTCTTTTGTGATCCTATCTAAGCTTTTCTGCTTTTTGTCTATCTCATACTGCATCAAGTTGCACTATCTGTATTTCTCATTTGTAGATATTCGTAACTGTGAACTGTCCGAGTCAGATTCTTCTGGGTGGGCTTCAGAACCTTCGGTTCAGGTGAGCTAAAAAACCAAAAATCATTGAAACAATTCATAGTGAAGCTAAAGCTTCATTTTGATATATCATGCAAATAAAGTCCCACATGTATGTAACCGGGACTGCCTTGGCCTGGTGATTAGCATGTTCAATTTCGAATCTTGGAGGGGCACAACAAATTATCCTCCTTAAGTCTAAATCAGTTTATCCTCCGAATTTGGGGAATCTTTCCTTTACCTCTAAAATTTCGGTAGGTCCTTTTGAAACTAGTAGAATTTAAAAAAAAACTAAATAACAGTTCATCTCTAAAAAATGATCTTATGATCTGAATTTATATTCCGCTGATTGACTGAAATGTACGAAATAGAATTAAAATTCAGATGTTACCTAAAAACCTAAAGGCCTACAGGGAAGGCTTTCTATATTGCCCTATGACTAGCTGTGGCAAAAGAACAGTGTCACTGCCTCAGTGATGTAGTATTTATATAAAACTGCAAAGGAATGTAGATTGTCCATAAATATCTTGTAGGAGTGATTTTTACTGCATATTATTAATTCATTTTACAATCCACTTTGCCTTCATGAAGGCTTATTAATATTTAATATGTATGTTAGATACAAGTCTACAATTGTTGTCCAGATTTTAAAAAAAAATTGGTTAGAGTAGACCCTAGGGCGAAAACCCAGTGTAACTCAACCCCCATTTTGACCCTGATTTCATATGTACCCCAAATGAATAAAAACAACATCATCGAAAACATGCTGTACAGGTAAGCTAAATCTAGTAATTACAAAGTAAATGGCAATGAAGTAATCTATCACCTTGCATACAGTATAGAACTGTAACTAAAGGGTCCTGATTAAAGTTGTGCGTCAGTACAAACTCAGCAACCCGCTTCAACATAAATACAATACATTCTCTTATGGACATTTCTAATCCAACTTTTGTTAGGTATCTTAGTTGCATTGCTGCCGTTTTCCGAAGTTTTAAAATTCATAATTCTATTTAGTATTTTCTACTGAATGTTCCCACTCTTTGATGAATCCAAGGAAACCCACAGCCACTGAATTCTATTATCCCGGGCCTGTATCTTAAAAAGGATTCCGTTTAGGATTCCTTGTATTTCTCCCTTCAAAAAAAAACTGCGCACATTCAAACAGTCAAAACTTTGTTGAAATGTCTGATGAATAGCACTGTTTCTGACACTCCATTATCGTACAGTTCCACTAAGTATCTGAACTGCTAGATTCACTTTCTTACACGAGTATGCAGACAGATCAATATGATTCCTGGTGAGCTTTGGGTAAGGTGTTTACAAATTCTGTTCACAAGTGTTCTTCAAAGAGACGAACAATATGCATCCAGGAAATATCTTGCCCATCTTTCCACAATAGGCTGGTTTTTCTGTGGGAATATCAGTTACTATAGCAATTTCGCGTAGTCTTAATCAGGTGTGGAACATCTGATACAACGTAAATATTTCTGGTGCTTTCATATCGGTTTGGTGTGAAGTAAACGTTTTGATTATGTACAGGTAATTTATGTTAATCATTATAATTTACTTTTCGTGGTAGATTAATAAAAATTTACATGTACTGGTATTCAGTTCATCTACATGATGTACCTGTAGAACATTGTTACCTGTTTTAGTTTACAAATGTACCTGTACATTCTTATTTTCTAATTGAAAAATAAAATCTTTTAATGTCTGATTAAATAAATGAATTAATAATATAATGATTTTAAACATATTTTATTTAATCAACAAAAACAATAAACCGCTAGGGCCTTGGCATTATTACTGTTCTGTCTAATAGTTGATTTTCGTTTCGGTATTTTTCTCTTTTCGTTTTGCCTATTTTTATGACCTAAAGGCATCACGGTAGTTAACGTCCATATCTCCACGCTGTCATGCCGGACAGCTTCTCTAAGTTTCTAATAATCTATTTCGACTATCTTCCCACCATGTAAGTGAAATTTATTTATAGGAATAATTATTATCGTATTTTATATCTGTTAACGTGAAATGATGTTGATTCATGATGTTATTGTGGTTTTTGAAGCGAGTAAACAACTCCTCGTCAATTTCACCTACAAATTCTACGGAACACTGTTAAGGTCACAACCATTTTTGAGCGTACGTTTTTGCTTTATTTTAATTCTACGATATATCGTGCTACGAAGGTTAAAGTTTGATTGTACATCAATTGTTTATTATTATTTCAGCAATTTACTACAAGACGTATCATATCATGTGCCAGCATACAGTCGCTTTGGGCAATAAATCAGTAAATACATGTATGACTTTGTTGGTGTATATACTATGGGTTATCTGTCCGTACGACAGACGGAACAGTTAATTGATGATTCAGTCAACTGATGGATAGAGATTACAGTCTGAGGAACCGTAGAATGACGGAGAAAGGATCCGGCATGTTTTCTGGAGGTGCTGATCAACACCGTGAGCAGACGGAGAATGAGTGGTTCTTAATCGAGGATATCCTTATTGCTGCCAATAAGCTGTCAGTGGATAGTGACATGAATGAGATTAAACGTGTGGACCGCGAGCTACGTGAACGTTACCGACAATGTTGTGAAAAAATTGAGGATTACAAATCTTATCTCACCAGAAATGGTACAGAACTTGCTGTGTCTCTTAATGAAGAATTTGAGGAATTTTATAGCCGTTGTGTAAACATCATGAATACCCTTAATAATATTAAGTCTCTGAAGGTGGATATCATGGAGAAAATGACATTTACCTCCGTACTTTCATCTGTCAGTAAAAAAATAGTCAAGAACTGAAATGAAGAGACTTGTGATCAAAGAAAAAGAAGCAAAGTTAATGAAACAGATGGCTGAAGTTGAAGCCAACCTAGAGGTTGTTAAACAGGAAGAAAGAGTAATCAATGCCGAAGCAGAAGCGTAAATAGAAGAGAATGCGGAATTTGGCATAGATAGATCAATTGCTAACGTACCAGTGTCTGCAATAAGTAATGCAAAATTTGTCAAAGATTACATCAACGGCATAACTACTCGGTCTGTTCAAAATGCCACACATGTGTCAGAAAGTGTACATATGTTTAAGCCCACGGATAATCAGTTACCACATCCACAAACTAACTCGTATACGTTTGTAGTGCCTCAGAATACAATTCAAAATCAAAGCTATACGCATCAAGGTGCTACAGCTGTGAATGATGTATTTTGTTCAAACCAAATGTCAGAGCTTGCAAAATTCATTTTCAGGAAAGAGTTCCTGTTAAAGAATATTGATAAGTTCAATGACCACTCCGAGTCGTATCCGCCTTGGCGGGACTCTTTCAAGTCCATTATTCAATACATGCAGATGTCACCACGTGAGGAAATTGACTTCCTTATCAGTTTACTTGGACCTTACTCTTCAAAATCCGCTCGTACATGGAAGATCGCGAACTCCCATGGTCCTGTAGCATGACTCACAAGAATCTGGGTTATGTTGCATGAACGCTACGGAAAACCGGAAACTGAACATCAGATTCTTAAATCAAAGCTCAAGAAGCTTCCTGTGATCAACAACGAAGACTTCTCTCGTCTGTATCAGTTTGTAGATGTATTGACCGAGGTTGAGTCTGCAATGCAAAATCCGGTGTTCAGAAACCTGTTGAATTATTTCGATTCTTCAGAAGGTATACGGCCGATACTTGAGAAACTACCTGAGTCCATTAATGACAAATGGATGGCTGTGGCTACAAAATACAAAATGGAGAACAATGTATTACACCCACCATTTACATTCTTTGCTCGTTTTATTCGTGACACATGCTCAATGCGAAATGACCCAGCATTCAAACGTGCTAATCAAAGTACCAGTAACTACACATAAGAAGCAGGTAAAAGAGCAAGTTACTCGCAGCAACAGAGACAACAAGTTGTCATTCGCAAAATCGACTTAACTCAAGAGGATAATGTGCAGTGTTCATTACATCATGAAGCACATTCTATAAATGATTTCGAAAACTCACTTTGCAAGATTGACGTCATTTCTTGCGACAAAAGGGACTTTGCATGCGATGTTGCATAAACTCGGAACACATTGCGAAAGACTGTACTGTGAAATTGAAGTGCTCTATTTGCGGTAATCAGAATCATGCATCAGCTATGCATGTAGGAGATACTCAACCAGCTCTTCATCAGGAATCCCAGAAATCTGATGATATAGGTAAATGTGAACAAGAGACTCGCTAAAAGTGTTGTTCAAACAACTTGCACAAACCTTTGTTATGGTAACTTTTCAGGTCGTTCATGCGGAAAGGTAGTTCTTGTTGATGTTTTCCATATCGACTCCCCGGATAAAACTCTTCGTGTGTGCCACGATAGATGACCAGAGTAACAAGACTCTTGCGTCAAACACTGTTTTCGAGGAATTAGGCATATTCAGTGCGCCGACTGAGTACACTTTGACCTCTTGTGCTGGACGTTTACGCATGGCGGGGAGAAGAACTTCTGGACTCTGTGTAAGGTCTCATGGTAGTACTGCTACTCTTTCTTTGCCAGAGTTTATCGAGTGTGACTCTATACCGAGTGATCTTGCAGAAGTTCCTGCACCAGATATTGCTCTTGCTCACCAACATCTGAACCGTATTGCTAAGTACGTTCCTCCACTAGATCCAAATCTCAGTGTTCAGCTTCTTATAGGACGTGACATTCCGGAAGTGCATTTAGTTAAGAATCAGATCATCAGTCCGTCAGGCGCCCGGTTCGCGCAACAACTAAGCCTTGGTTGGGTGATCATCGGAGATGTTTGCCTTGGTAAGGTTCATCCACCAAGCAAGATCAGTGTTCGAAAAACCCACATTCTTTCTGAGGTCATTGTATGTTGATGACTTCCTCATATCTTACAGAGCCAGAAACATGCANNGAAAATGGTTTTCGGTTTTCTCCATCCAAAACCGTATGTTTACATTTTAATAACAAAAGGGGTCTCCATCCAGATCCAGAGCTTTTTCTTGATGGAAGTAAAATTAAAGTCGTGAAAGAAACCAAATTTTTAGGCCTGATATTCGACAGTAAACTTAGTTTTATTCCACATAGAAAAATAAATGTTTGAAAGTACTGCAAGCAATGAAAGTTGTTTCCAGTACAAATTGGGGGGCTGATAAATCTGTTCTTTTAAAAATTTATAGATCGCTCATTCGGTCAAAACTTGACTATGGTTGCATTGTCTATGGCTCTGCACGTCGTTCCTATTTGAAAATGCTTGACAGTGTTCACCACCAAGGGTTACGCTTGGCCCTTGGTGCCTTCAGAACATCTCCAGTCGAAAGTTTATATGTAGAACTGGAGAATTGCCTTTAGAGGAACGAAGGATCAAACTTTCGTTACAGTATATGACGAAATTAAAATCTGATCCTTCGAACCCCGCTTATGATTGTGTCTTTCAGCCATTGTATGAACCACTTTATGACAATTTTAGAAACGTTATTCCACCGTTAGGTGTTAGAATGAGATCACATATCGAAGACTGTGACTTGCTTTTATATACAATTTCTGACATTGATTTCTATGCTGTTCCTCCTTGGGAACTTAGGTCATGTTCGATTCGCTGTCCAGAACAGTAACGTCATTGTTCCAAAAACTGGATGTCAATCGAACACGATCGAAAACTTTTGCCGGAAGTGGTACACAAAAATGGCGTCGAAAAGAGTTTTAGGTACAGTCATTTCTTCAGTTGTTTTGGATTTTAACGATGATGACATGGAGGATAACAACACGGCATGCGCTACATTAATGGCATACTTATGTCAAAGGTATGTAACGTAATTTTGATGCCTTTGTGATAACATTGGATCCAATTACCGTGAAGTATAAAATTAAAATAGAAGCAACCGTCTGTCATTAAGCAAAAATCACAATCCAAAGGACAAGACCAAATCAGGAGAAAATGTCAAGCTTGAGACAGCACAGACTCCCAAATAAATCGAGAGTGACGACAGGTGCCCGTGGTGACGATAGGTGCCCGTCCAATTACCGTAAAATCACATATTCCCTATGGCTTGCAGAAAATACTGAGTGAAAGGATCATATCATAATGAAATTTAAAATGGTGCTAGATTATATGCGTCTGTATTTAATTAGAGAACAAAATGGCCCTGCGTTTGGCTTGAATTTTACACAAAACATCGAAGTAAATAAAACCCTTTCAGAGAATGAATAGAAAAGAACGGAACATGTATATATACAGGTAGGTAGGTAGATCCCGCGTGATCTTTTTTATACGCGTGTCGAATGACGAGACGTATTATGGTATGGCGTTGTCTGTCTGTCCGTCCGTAAATATTTGTTTGTCCGGACCATATCTTCAATACTAATTTATGTAGGGAGTTCAAACTTTGCATAAAGGTACAACTTGGAGAAGTCGAATTGCAGTGTATATGCCCTTTGTTATTTTTTCTGTTAGTCTTCACCAATTTTATTTGATGCACATGACATGTTTATTTTTATTTTCAGAACACTCAGAAACCCACGTACCAGAATTATGGGATATATAGATGATGTTGTTCCACAATACAACAATGAAGAATTCCGCAGATTGTTTCGAATGACAAGGGGTACTTTAATAACCATTTTGAATTACTTAAAAGAGTGTCCCACATTTCTTGTGAAAGGAGAAGGTGGCAGAGAGCCTATTAGTGTGCAAAAAACAGTTGTTACTCACTCTTTGGTATCTAGGAGGAATCGACAGCATTTTAAAACTTGCAGACAGATTTGGAATATCTGAATCATCAGTCATACTTTCAAGGACACGCTTTATCGATGCAATTTTGGACAAGCTTTTGCCTAGATTTATAACTTGGCCTGAGAATCATGATTAATGTATAGCGAAGTTTAACAATCGTAATGGCTTCCCTGGAATTATCGGAGCATTGGATGGTACTCATATAGCCATTCAAGCGCCCCGGGATAACCCTCAAAGATATGTTAATAGAAAAAAATTCCACTCATTGCAATTACAGGCAGTTTGCAATTCAGATATGTTTTTTACCGATTGTTTTTATGGATATCCAGGAAGCTGCCATGATTCCCGAGTATTATGCCTTTCTCCTCTTGGGGAAAACGGCCTTCATCTTTGCAATGGGAACCATATTGTAGCTGATGGAGGATATCCTCTACGTCGATGGTTGCTCACACCCTTTAGAGACAATGGGCACCTTACTCAACAAGAAAAGAATTTCAACTACTTACTATCCTCCAATCGAGTTGTAATCGAGAGAGCGTTTGGCCTATTAAAAGGAAGGTTTCGACGTCTTCAATACATTGACACCCAATCTGTCACAACTGCTGTAAAGATTATAATGTCATCATGTGTACTCCATAATGTTTGCCTTCTCAACAATGAGTAAATCGACGAGTTTATGGAAGTAGATGAGGGTCAGGATGGAGGACAGAACATAAATTTTGTCGACAATGGG
>JACSZP010001946.1:0-10483 GCA_016161895.1 Pinna nobilis
CCTACTGTTGCCCCTGTCAGAATCCCTTAACAAACCTTCATAGTGTAACATGTAATTGGGTATGTTTTAAGGGATGAGGCAAAGGTAAAACAAAACAAAATGCAGAGCTCAGGAAAAATGTTTGACACCACTCATCCAGCGAGCAAGTGCTTATAGAAAAGTACTCGTCCAAATGAAAATTCCACTCGTCCAAATAAAAGTGAAAAAAGAAAGATAATAAGCTTTGAAAAAAAACTTTGGCATTAGCATACTTTAAAAAAAAACAGTTTCATATTTAACAAAATCAGTTTCTTGCTCAATAACTGTACTATGTCAGTTGACTTGAGTTGATCTGCCAGAATCTTTAAGATTATGTCAACATTTTGCATTTTTTTTCTCAAGGCAGATGTGCATGGCTCTCCTAAAAATTGTTTCTCTCACTCCCCAACACATTTCAAAAGACATTTGGATCTAGAATGATACTACAAAATTTTTCCCTACACATATTGACTGCTAGAAATACATGTAAAATTTTTAATTAAATTTCTTGTTGACTGATCAACCGAACGGCAGACAAAATTTGTAGATCATAGCTCTCTCTTTATCACATTCAGCCCTTTGAAACACTTTCCTCCAACTCTCTAAACACCCTCAGAGACCAGCTATTATATGTTACCCTTTTTGCTCCTTTTTTTTGGATGGTCTTTTAAAACAGTTTAGACTGTATTAGATTGTTTCCTGTACTACATGTCTAGAAAATAGATGTCAAAAAATTGAATTATCATTCATATTTTTTGTCTGTTTCAGAGAGAAGGATTTTCGGTGTTTAATAAGATTTACGAGTTTGAGTACAACATACTGAATAAGAATTGTACAATGAGCATGACGTCTGTTTCTGGTCACTTGTTAGAACTGGATTTCATTGGGCAATATAAGAAATGGTATGAACTAAATGATGAAATAAATTACATTTACCTTTACCTTAATGAGAATTGCTGACAAAGTTGTATTAAGAATTTCTCTGCTATAGGACGGTTTTATCATAGTCAGTTGATATCATGATAAATAGTATTATTTGATATACAGGAAAATAAGTGTATGCTAGTGTTACAGAAAGTTGATTAATCTGTGTATGTCATGTAAAGTGTTCAAAGTAAGTAATTTGTGAGTTGAATTATATCAAGTCACCTCAGTTTTAAATTATATATGATTTATTTAATTTTTGTGAATTTTATTTTAGGTACAGCTGTAGTCCTGTGGCTTTGTTTGATGCAGAAGTTCAGAAATTTTGTCCTGAAAAGTTTCAGGATATTAAGGTAAGGGCAAACTACACTCTAACCTGCCTTAGCGACCCACTGAATTAAAGAAAAACCTGTCTTCTGTGACCTAAATGAGTGGATCCCAAAATGGGGTTTTCCTATATAAATCACCTGAATTAAGAGACCACCTGTCATATGTGACCCTTTTTGCTCCTTCCCTTGGATGGTCTCTTAAAACAGGTTTGACTGTATATAGTTACCTGTGAAAGGGTTAAATATAACTTTTATCACCTGTGATCATAGTAGTATGCAAGAAGCTTTATGATACAACAAGGTTTATATAAATGTACCTAGTTCTGGCTGATGACTTAAAGCAACAGACCAATAGCACTCTTCTACAGATTACAATACACATAGTCCACCATCAGTCCTTCATGTGCACAGGTGTAAGGAATGAATTTCTCTTTCAACCAAATGAATTTATGAATTTGTGTTATAGAAAGGAAATAAGTTTATATTGAGGAATATCAATTGCTTGGACCAGGCCCATTTTCTGATAAAGTTTAAATACCGGTATAAGAAAAACATGTTATCTGCTTAAGATTAATAAGATATTTATTAGTAATTATTACTATTTTTATATCAATTAAATCAATATTTTAGAGCATCTGGCAGACATTTAATTTTTCTCACTTCAGCGTACTTTAGAGAGAGAAATAAGAGGCTGTCAGTATTTGATCATATGGACAGATTGTGACAGAGAGGGAGAAAATATTGGATATGAGGTCATACAAGTCTGTAAAGCAGGTATTGTAATATCTCTTTATAGTAAAAGGTGTGAACTTCTCTCTGAATTCATTTGATTTAATGGCTTTTGAAGCTGTACTGTAAGAGCACTTTGCTTTAAAATCTCAAAGTTCTTCACCTCTGGTTTTTATCTAACTCAGAAGATATGAGGAAGTTTGCTAGCTTACACTTGAAGATACTTAATTTTCTTTATCTTGGTGTTTTTGTGGTCAGAGTTTCTTGTCTGTCACTAAGAGCTGGATGCCATTATATAACTGAAATTTAATTTCAAGTACTACATGAAGAATAAAAAAATAAAATAAAAAGACCCCCCCCCCAAAAAAAAAAAGATTCATCATTAACTTTTGATTGTCAATTTGATTGAGCATATAGTAGCACATTGTTACAATTTGTAAAAGTTGAGTCCTGTCCAAGGACGTTTTTTCATTTTACATTGTTGAACTGAAAAAGATGATTGATATTTGATGATTCATATTGCAGCACATCAACTTGTCATTGAATCACCCATGCCCTTATTTCTAATTTAGATTGAGTAGTTTTTTTGCCTCTGTACATGCCCGAATGCTTTCAAATACTATTGGACAGGGTTTGTATATTTCACATGCCTATTATGACAAGGCCTTGTATTCAGTATATATATTGGTGACCCTGATAATTGTAGTACATGTACTTGTATAAAACCACAACAGTGACCATATCTATTGGTTGAGTAGTCATATGACTTTAATATCTCTTGTTTTGTTCTTTATGACAACCCTTTCCATATGTTATAAGTTTGGTACCTTGATATATTAGAATTAGTGAAACAAATTCTGTATAGTCATTGCTGTACAGGAGCACCAGTATTACACACATACATCTTGTCTTTTTCTCCTTTGTAGTGAAGCCTAATATACCAGTGTACAGAGCCAGATTTTCAGAAATCACCCCACAGTAAGTGCAGTGCAATCAGAAAATATAACAATTCAGAGGTCAACAATCATAAGAACTTCCACTTGTCCTGCTGGACATGTAGTCTTGAAATCTGATCTTGTCTGAATGTTAAAACTGGTTGTTTTTATATTTAAGATGCTGTGGCTAAATACTTTGAGCATCATGCTTTAACCATTTAGTCCTTCACTTCTAATCAGTGTGCTGTCAGGCCTCGCTGGAACTTTGAGTTATTATGTGAGGAGGTGTGTCAGTTCACGTTTGGAAGGCCCTTGGTCTCTACCTTGGTAAATTTCTAACCAGGGTCTCTCCTTCACAAGTGAAATTTAGCCGCCACCATATGGCCGAAAGATGTTTAAGTCTTGTGTAAAGTAAAACAAAACCAAAAAGAAGTTAACATTGTAACTTGAGATAAGCATGCACCAAACAACTTAGGTCTATAACCTGGAGATGCACAATTTCAAAATCACAATCTGGCAGATAATGATAATACTTACCAATTTGTGAAAAAGAATGTCAAGCAAAAGTTTCACAAATTTGCTGTATTTGAAGATATTTTTTTTAATTGTGTTTCTCTTTTCAATAGAGCTGTCATGAATGCATGTAGGAACTTAATTCCGCCAGACAAAAATGTGAGTGATGCTGTGGACATAAGACAAGAGCTGGACCTCAGGATTGGTGAGTTGAGGGATCTAGAGTGTTAACAAATAGTACTGTAACACAGATGTCATAAGTATAAATTATACTACAGTCTAACCTGTTTTAAGGGCCAGTCTAAGGGAAGGATAGAAAGGGTCACATATGACAGGTGGTAGCTTAATTCAGGTGATTTATATAGGAAAAATCCATTTTGGGAATCTTAAAATTAGTTAATATAAGACAGGTAATCCTTTAATTCATTGGGTCACTAAGGGAGGTTTGATTGTATCTTCATTATTCGTGTTACGAATGTAATATACTGTAGACCCGGAACCAAATTTTCGCGTATCGGTTGTTATGTAATTATTGGTGACACTATATTTTCGCACTTATGCTGGTTAAGAATACTAATTTATGTTGTATGGAGCATGTTAATTGAAGGCTGGTATATTCAGCGAGAACTTTATTTTCGCGAGTAGGTGCTCTTGTGTAAAAACGCGAAAATAAAATTCTCGTGAATAAAACTGGATTTACAGTAACAAAATGAAATAGCATTCAAGTTTGTCAGTACTGGTCTGATATGTAGTTCATTGTGTTCAATGTCTATCAAATCACTCAGTGTGTAACACATACCATTTTTGAAGTATGATGAAACAGTATTCCAAAGAACAGTTAACATCACATCCCATTATACAGCCAAGTGATGATTTTTTTATGATTCCTCTTCAGGCGCAGCATTTACACGGTTTCAGACGCTCCGGCTCCAGAAAATATTCCCGGATGTTCTGTCTGACCAGCTGATCAGTTATGGAAGCTGTCAATTTCCAACGTTAGGATTTGTTGTTGAAAGATATAAGCAAGTCCAAGCTTTTGTTCCTGAGCCTTTCTGGAAACTTAAAGGTATAAAACTGAATTTTTACTCTGAAAATAAATGTAGAAGAACTCACGTATAGTAAAATAAAAATAAAAAAACCCAAAAAACAAAGAATTTTCATAAGTACCTGTAAGATTCAAGATCTTTATTTTGTCATTGTCAACATTTACAGTATGCAGAACTTTTAGCAGAAAGTTTATTTTCACAGGTGTTATTCTAAAGGTAAATAAAAACATGTACCTCTCAACATACTGGTAGTCTGCATATTCTGATTAGAGGTATTACCTTATCCAGTGAAATATTTTATTTTCAGTATCTCATGTACATGATGAAACACCTTGCGAGTTTGCATGGAAAAGGTAAGAATGTTGCTGCAAAGAGCATTAAATCAATTCAAGTATTCATTCTACCTGAGGTGAATAGAATAGGTAAACATTCCACCACTTCCCTGAAATATCTATCATGATTCTTTCATTGTGTATGTCATACTGATTACTGTTCAGCACATTTTGATTTTGATATTTTACATGTACCATTTTTGCATAGCACATTATCTTAGACACCATTATGCAGTTCATAATAGTAATTTCTCCTTCTATTGAATTTGTCATGAAGTTAGACATGTGCTGTAAGTCATACATTTTGTTCTAAGTTAGATATTCAGACATGTACCTATGTTTTACATTTAGTGTGACTTATTTTTCAGATATCGCTTGTTTGATCATCTAGCCTGTCTGGTTCTGTTTGAACAGTGTGTAGAGGTAAGATGATTTCCAGTTATCTCTCATCAGCAAAACAATTTTACCCTTCACAAAAGTTGTAGGCAGATAAACTCGGTTGATATTTCTATGTGAGGACAAAATGTTTCTAACAGGCTCACTTAATATGGTGGTACAAATTCATACAAAGATGAGGCTTTATACAGGGGCATAAACATTGTAAGGTTACACAAGAATTTTGTAGCAAATTGTGATACTGAAACCTCTAGGACATCTTGAATTTTGCTTTGTATTGAATCAAACTGAATAATTTTTTTTTCTTTAAATTCATAGACATGGAAAGTAGTGTGAATTAGAAAACTGCCCTCATTTATGAATAGTTTACAACTGTCATATTTTCAGTATTCGCCTAATTGTCATTTGAACCCTTTCAATACTAAATATCCAAATGGTATGCTCCCTTTCTTTGTCTTTGATCATTCTATTTTGGCTGTAAGTGTTAAAAGGGTTAAAAATGTTACTTATTGGATTATGAATGAAGTCCCTTATGTGATTAGAGGTTACATACCATGTAAGTCATTGCTTATCCTAATAATAATTTTGTTGAAAGAAGAATAAAGTGGTACCCTTCATGTTTATCAATGATTGCAGTGATATCTCTATTTCTATTGTTTTTGATTTTAGAACCCAATGGCAACTGTGGTAGAAATAAGATGCAAATCTAAAAGTAAATGGCGTCCCCAGCCATTAGATACTGTGGTAGGTATTTTTTTTGTCTTGTTTCAATAGTTCAGTAAGATATTTTGTGATTTTTCTATCGTTATGTTACATACCTGAATCTGTGAATTATACACTATTATAAATGGTTTTGATGGTGCAGTTAATACTCATTCCTGGATTTTGAAAAGTTAAGTTACTTCTTTTGTATGCTCGATCCAGTTTCTGTCTGACATCAGAATATGTATAGCAGGTCCTCTGTCCGTTTCATACATCAGGTTTGATTTGTCTGACATTAACCTCTCAAATGTGCATGTTCTACCTTGTCTGTCTGTCTTGCAGCTTGTCTAGATTATAACTTTTACATGGGAAGTATGATTTGAATGAGCATTCACAATAGAATATATGTGTTGTCCCTTTGACCCTCAGTATTAAGGTCATAGTATATCAACATGACTTTTATCAGTTGTTTTGGTAGGACCTCTCTAATTTATATATCATTGGACAGGTTGTATACTTTCTCATTGTTTGAATGTGAACTTTGACAGGAATTGGAAAAGCTAGCGTCCAGGAAACTGAGGATAAATGCAAAGGAGACGATGAAGATTGCAGAAAACTTGTACACAAAGGGCTTCATCAGCTACCCCCGTACTGAGACTAACATATTCCCCAAGGATCTGGACTTACCTGGTCTTGTACAGCAGCAGACAAGAGATCCAAACTGGGGAGGTAATGCTTAGTCTTTATAATGGTTTATTGTATTGGTGATTTATGTGAGATTGTTTTTACCAATGTTGTGTATCCCACCAGAAAATCATGCTTGCATGGATGCATAATTAAGGTCCTGTTAAGGTCTTAAATCATAGGCATACTTGCCAAGTCTCCCCCATAAATAGGGAGACTCCTGATTTTTTATGTAAAATTTTGATAATTTTTCATGAAAAAACACATGTCTCCCCCATAAAAAACTTCAATTTTCCTATTAATTCTTAGTAAAATTTAGAGTCTCCCCCATAAAATTGAAAAATCTCCCCCATAAAAATATTTCTAGGTTGGCAAGTCTGCATAGGCTCATGTAAACCACTTGGGGTCATTGAGAAAATGTGGATCTTAAATATGCTAATGTATTCTTGTCAAGGTACATTGGTTTTTACTGTCTCATTCAAAAGTAGAAAAATCGATCATGGTGCAGCTAGGCCATTATCTATCAACCATTGAGTTTGAGTTGACCACTCTGCCACTTAGCTACAACCAGCTCATTATACAATTAAATTATCACTTGATACTACTTAATGTGAAAATCTATAAGCTACATGTACAATCTAACCCGCTTTAGAGACCCACTGAATTAAAGGACTACCTGTCTTATGTGATCTAAATTTATGGTTCCCTGAATGGCTTTTACTTTTTAAGAGACCATTTGTAATATCTGACCTCTTTTGCTCCTTCCCTTTGACAGTCTTTAACATTACATGTAGATTAGACTGTTCTTCATTGTAAATGCATATATCTAGAACTACCGGTATGGCCATGTGTGAAACTGGCCTGAGATTGATTTAAAAAGTGCTGAATGTATTCATTTATATGATTAACACTTACAATTTAAGTCAGATGATTTGTTTGAGATATAAAACTAGTATAAAGAGAATCGCTGTGTTTGTGTGTGGTTTTTTTTTTTCATTTTGTCTTTACTTGGGTCCCTGAATGTTTCTTGTTTACAATTTACTGATAACTTCACTGTTTTACCAGATTTTGCCCAGAGAGTTCTACAACAAGGTCCACGTCCAAGAAATGGCAATAAATCTGATCAAGCCCATCCTCCAATCCACCCAACCAAATACACAGATAATCTACAGGTTAGTATTATATACTTAGTATTATATACTTATAATCAGTGCAGAAGTGTAACATCCAATCCGCCCTACCAAATACACAGATAATATCCAGGTAGGTTTGAATGGCTACCTCTATCTAAAGGACACTTGTCTAAACAAACTGTTAAAATTTACCTTGATCTTGAGTTCATGGGTTCAAATCTGCACTGTGCTGCAGTATGCAGACCCTGTTCTTTTGATGAGACAGGAAAAACTGAGGTCCTGTCAGTGTGTCACTGTAGGTGTCGGCACATTAAAGAACTGTCCCTTGTCAATGGCCATAAGTGTTGAGCATAGGCCAAACTTATCACACTTAACTGCCCTATGGTGATGTCTCCATATAAGTGAAAGATTGTTGGGGAGGGGGGCATGAAATAACAATATAAGTTACCCACCAAAAGTTACTTTTATTTGTGAACCTCGATGTTAAAGCCACTTGTCAATGAAGACCACTCATATTTGTTCCCAGGAGTAGTTTTTGTAGGCAGGTCTGATTGTATTTAATAAGTACCCTGTTAATCAACTAGTGAATCAGTGCCTAGTGCACTGAAGTTATTGATGCCAAATATTCTTATGATATCGGTATTGGAAATAAGAAATTAAGATACATTTGCCTCAGTGTAAACTCAGTTGAGAAATGTGGTTAACACTCAACAATTTTACTTCTTAAAAGTACGAGAGAATAAGAGAAAGGAAAGTTATCAAAAAGTATGAAGAATTCATCTGTTCATGAAGTAAAAGTAGTTCAGTTTCTCTTTTCTTCCCTTCAGGGTAATGATGCCCGGGTGTATGAGTTTGTTGTTCGTCATTTCTTAGCGTGCTGCTCCCAGGATGCCCAAGGACAAGAAACTGTTGTGGAAATAGACCTTGCAGATGAACGGGTAAGATTGATAATGTACAGTAGAGTTTTTCTGTAACGAATTGGCTTAAATGGAATTCAGCGCTATAACGAAGAGGGAATTAATCCCTGAAAAGAATTACTATTTGTATATATGTAGTAAATTCTGATGCTTAAAATGAAGGATGCCTATTACAAAGTCTAAAGTCAATCCCCTTTGACTTCGTAATAGACCAGCTCCACTGTATATGTTGATTCTGAGCCTGGCATCTTAAACACAAGACGATTCTCAAGACAAATTATTACTGTCAGTGGAAGGTATTGGGAAAAAGCTCAGATGAATATATCTATCAGACCAGCACAAAATAATGTAAGTATTTCTCCAATTAGAAATTGCTGTATAGAGGTCCTGTGTCACAGTAGGTGTTGGCATGTTAAAGAACCCTCTCTGCTCTATGGCCAGGAGTGCCGAGCATAGGCAAAATTTGTCGCCCTTTACTGGCACACAGAAACAACAATACAACAACAATATGTCTTATGGCAGTGATTGCTACTTTAATTTTAATTCTTGATTTGTTAAGATGCTAAGATGTATCTATTAACAGACAACTGCAAGAAAACAATCTCTCATAATTTTTTCTATGATCATCATATTTGTGATAGTTGACTTACTTTCATTTTCACTATCTGTATCTTTTAAAAGAATATATACAAATTTTTTATTGGATTATTCAATAAGAAAATCTGACTTCTGAAGTTCCATTTTGTTTTAGTTCACAGCCCAGGGTTTAATGATCACAGCTAGAAATTACCTGGAAGTATATCCCTATGACAAATGGAACGCCAAGGTAATTGGTATATAGGTTTGCCAAATGTGTAGGTGTGTCAACGGTGGTAGGCCTCTGACAATATCATTAGATTTTATGACTCACTGTATAAAGTAATCTCTGTGTTATAGAGTAGAAGGTTGATATTGCTGTCTCAATAGGCCTAGTAATGGCTAGCTACATGTGATATTCATGTTCCGCACGATGACTTAATGTTCCATACACTAATTCTAATTGCCGGTAAAGGATTGGATATTAATAGAATTGGCTACTTTTCTGACAAAGATTTTCCTTTTAATTTGAAAGTTAATATTTAAGACAAAGTCTTTGTATTATTTTGTTTAGTTGAAGATAATGATATCAATCTGCAGTGGCACTAATGACGATCAGATGATGTTAGATACTGAGATACCTATAAAATTTTTGTTACTTGAATGAAAGTGTTATATAGTATTCGAATTCTGACATTTCAATGTTAATGTCTGCATCTATATTCTAATGTTAATATCTACATCTACACCCCTGATGATCAGGTAGATATTCTTATGTTTCAGGTGATCCCTGTATATAGTGAAGGAGACACATTCCAGCCAAACTCAATAGAGGTAATGAAATCCCATCATGCTTTGCTGTATGGAATGGACCATTTTATGTCTGTCTAATGATGCATGATATCATGGTTGTTATTCTGAAGTGATACAGGATTCTCAAATTGTTGTACAAAACTGTAGTTCTTGAAAGTGCTCTTCATCTACAGGGGTCAACATTAACCAAACTTTTTACTTGCCCGAAATTTACCCACCAAATATTCAATTACTGAAGACTTCAATACTTTCAAGAAATCAGAAATATTACTAAAGTCATACTGCTTTAGTAATTACCTATTTGTATTTCTTATAAATGAAAATGAAAAAGAGCAAAAACTAAAAATTATTGAATTTTAATGTGTAATAATGTGTTTCTTTGAACATTATTCAGGGAGGGAATTAAGGATTGGTGATGGTAACCTATTTACGGGTT